>DF240180.1:0-134223 GCA_000507305.1 Breviolum minutum Mf 1.05b.01
ATTTCACACAAAATCAGAAACAAACAAACAAACAAACAAACAAACAAACAGTTCAGTTAAAAAGGAAACCTTGCTAGGCTATATACCTAGACTTGTGTGTTTCAATATCTTCTAAGTCAACATAACACAAGCATATACTGGAAGCATCCTGGCACCGAATCGGCCTCGTGAGGAGGGGCATATTCTGCCTGGCGACATACAAGTTGCAAGTTTCTCCCCAACAATTTTTTCCTTCAATGAAAAGGATGGCAATGGTATTTGTAAGGAGAATAATATATTCGGATATATTCGGGGGGATCTCTTAGCCACAAGC
Organism: Breviolum minutum Mf 1.05b.01; assembly: GCA_000507305.1. Lineage (NCBI taxonomy): Eukaryota > Dinophyceae > Suessiales > Symbiodiniaceae > Breviolum > Breviolum minutum. The sequence goes on from DF240180.1 coordinate 314, forward strand.
ATGCAATAATGTTCCAAATGATGAGTACCTCACAACGACGTTGTTCGTTGATCTTGATGAGCCAAACCTCGCTCCAAAAACTCCTTTTTCTCTTGATGTAAAGACAGTCACAGATTCGAAATGTCCTGTCTCTGTGCTTCTGATTCTTTCTTTTGTATGTTTCAGCCTTTCAAGTTGGGAAATCAGCAGAAACAAATTGTGTTTGTGAATAGGAAGTTGTTCCTGCTGGTTATGTGCACTGGATACATATGCTAATATTTCGTCAAGCACCAAAGCCCCGAAATGCTCATCCAATTTTCCAAAGGAAATTCAACTACTGCACTATTACCTCTTTAGGGGTTGAGGTCACCAGGGGGTCAGGTGGGTGTGGTGAACATGATGGTCCGTGACTTGAGTTTGTTGAAAAAATAAGGACCCCATCGAGTTTCGAGTTGGGACAATTTTCTAACCAACCGAATCAAGTAAGTACATTATCGATTGCTATGAGCCACCAAGTACTCAAGGAATTCCACCCCATTTTTGGTTGTATGATCATTCCACAAAACAACATGAAACCGTATGAGAAGTTTAAGACCTCACAGGTTCACCCTAAATTCTTGCTATCTTCATGCTTTACATATGGTAAGCTATCCCAGGATACCACCCCACCCGACCCAAATTGACAAACCCCCGATGCACCTTGCCCTCAGCATTGATTTTGGTGCACAAATGTCGATTCGCAAAGATGATACGACGTTCATCATCCAGAGAAGCCAATAGACCTTGGAAGAAACAACAACAACAACAACAACAACAACAACAACAACAACAACAACAACAACCACAACAACAACAACAACAACAACAACAACGCCAAACTGGTTGGTGGTTGAACCAACCCATCTGAAGAATATGCTCGTCAAATTGGGTCCATCTTCCCCAATGTTCGGGGTGAAAATAAAAACATCATTGAAACCACCACCTAGCAAACGAATGTATTTTAAAATCCTTAGTAAATGAATAGGTTTCCCTTGGGTCCCCTGTGTAAAACACAATAGCAGTGGGATTTAAGGTCCGAGGTTAAGTTTGGGTTCCCTTTGATCAAAATAATTAGACTAGTAAACCCAAAACTCATTCCAGAAACGTTGGGTCATTACACCACAAAAGCACAATGAGAAAAATCGCACATCCCTTCAATTCAAAAAAATCTGTTCTAGGTGGTGGTTGAACTAACCCATTTGAATAAGATGCTCGTCAAAGTGGATCATGTTCCCAGGTGAACATATAAAATGTTCGAAGTTTCACCACATAGTAAATCCCCTGAAAAAACCAGCCAACGAAACAAAGTTTCCCTGGTCGTTTAGGCCGATCCATAGGGATTCCCGATTCGGATTCCTTTTGGCAGCAAAGTTTGGTCTGACTTCGACTGCGGAAATGATACCTTTCAACTTACTGCTATTCATGGCAATCTTCATGTCATTTCACTCGTTTCACTGAGATTCGGCTTGTTTCATTGTTGATGTGGTAAGTTTTTGTTGCTAGGATTTCACAAACTTCATTGTTGAAATCTTGACAATTTGGACTGTGGGTTGATGGAAGGAGTCTGAAAGACAGTGCTGGCGAATAACTCCTTACTTGATCTCAAACATGCATATCACAGTTCCTTATGTATTGCTTCAGGTGGCCGATGTACTCAGTTACCTTATGCTTTGGGTCATCATCTCTGCCTGGGGATAATCATCCCACCTTTAGTAAAGAATCCTCATAATAGGTATGTAGATAACCCCTGATAATTATTGGATCTGATAACAAATAGGAGTTTTTTCACCCCAGCACATCTAAACTCATCAAGTATTCTTATTTCTTGCCAGTAGCATTGCCTAGGTGGGAGAACACCATTGAAGAACTTCTCCAAGGCGCATGGTCCAAAGGGTGTTTCCACCATCCATCGATTGTCGCCCTGTACCTGTCGAATGTTGCGAATTTTTATGAGGTCTCGTCAAAAAAACGGTAGTGAAATCACATGAACCATCTGGGCAAATGGAACCTTCCAGTCCGCAAAACTAACAGTTTTGAACCCCTGAAAACAGGGCCGAGGGCGAGAACACTCCTTGGAATTCCACGAAGTTTCCTTCAGTCTGGATGAAATCAATACGATCATTGAAATCGGCTGGGATCTCCGGACGTAGTACGTCAGTACGTCAGCCACTGCTTGAGGCTTGAGTCTGAGTGAAGTTGAGGTCGTAGTAGTGACGAAAGCCTCCTCCAATTTGGAGGCTCTACCACCGCAATCATTGAAGATAGCTGGCTCCCGTCGCGCTAGGTGCACCAGGACTTTGCCAACATCGACATCAAAATCAGTTTGCACAAAAAAACAGTTGCTAATCATATATCTGGTCAAATTATAATATTTCACCAACCCAGATTTTCCTGAAATAAGGAGATTTCCCTTACTAAACCACCATTTGAGGTGATGTCGGGTGAGGTCGCTATAATTTGACCAGATATATCATATTGGGTATCTCTCACAGCTTCGGACCCCCTTTGAAAAAACCAGCTTCCGTAACTGGCTACTGGAATCAAACTTAAATCTATATGTACTATATAACATATATATATAATATATATATAATATATATATATACCCACCATTTTTTTGCCATGGATCCAAATTTTGAGACACACTTGATACACACAGCAAACATCTTAAAGAGGAACTTGAAAATCGACCCTGGAAGGATCGCTTCTGTCCCCAAAAAAAAACGGACCATACAGAGCTATGGAAAGCACCTTCAAAATCAACGCACGTGAGCCAAACCCTTGGCTGAGACGCCATGAACCCCTGCTTGGTTTATAGGGATCTATAGGGATCCTTACAATGGCATATGAAATAGTCCCCATAAATCTGTAGGAAGTTTTTGTTCCCCTATGCTAACCAAACCAACCCCCAGTTCTAACTTGTAACATTCCATCAAATCTGGGATTGGTTCGTGAAGGGACCCTTCTTTCATGTCTTATGACATGAATCCCTGCGTAAATGGGTAATCCCTCATATACAGCGAATGACCTACTGTTGATGGTTCAGAAATCCCAAGCAACCACCTGGGATGTATAGATCTCTGTAAATAATGGGATAAGCTACCTGCCAACTGGTGAACGACGGATTTCTGAACCATCAACAGCAGGTCAACTGCTCACTGCTTATGTGATTCTTCCGAACCATGTGCCCCTCTGCCTGCACACCACTGCCACCAATCAAACCATACCGCGGCGGAGCACCCAAAATGACCATCCTCAAAAACGCCAAAAAACAGGGCGAAAGTCCCCCGTTGGTTTTTTGAATGCAACAAGGTGGGTGGAAAAATGAAGGGCACATAAGGTCACAACATTTGTTTGATGTGAAAGTGTTTCATCTAAATTGGTTTGGGACAACATATGTTCAGGAGTCTTATTGAATCATATTTGTTCAAGATAATTGAAAACAATGAGCAATCCGTGCTGGTTCTGATGAAATGACCCTCACTTAAACAAAAGATGAATATGCGCAACAGATCAATAGACGTGCTACCCTCAGCAATGCAAATGCCAGGATGGTTTCGAAAACTTTGTAAGCGATGATAGCGATGATTGCAAACTAGAACGGATTCATGTCTCCGCAACTACCCTCCCTGAAACTAACATAGCCCATGAAAATCCCCATCTTTCCTGATAAATACCATCAAAATGGTGGATTTTCCATGGCTATGTTAGTTTCAGGGAGTGTACTGTAGGTGCTACCAGGAGACAAGTTGATGTAACTCACTCAATGCCCCCCTCAAAGGAAACAAGTACAACTTGTTTCACTGGATGTGTCCGACAAGACATCTAAGATGGAATAACTTTTACTAGTTGGTGGTTTCAACCCCTTTGAAAAATATTAGTCAAAATGGGAATCTTCCCCAAATAGGGATGGAAATAAAAAAGATTTGAAACCACCACCTAGTTTTGTTTGGTAGGACTCTCATTGCATTGAAATCCAACGGACATGCTTTGATTTTAGTAGGAAACTTAGGCACACCAAAAATATGTCTGTTGAGTCGAAACAGGGCACCCAGGTTGGTTTTAAAAAAACGCCCGATTTTTTCAGGTGTTGGGGTATGATTCCAAGCCTTACCACAATCTCTCAGTGACCAGTTGTGTGCTGGTTCTGGTTCCACAGTGCTTGCAAGTTGGCTCGGTAGTCCACTTCTCACAAACAAACTTTTCCCCAAAAACTTGCATGAAACAAAACCTCAGTGGTGGTGAAAAAACCGATTCGAAAATACGAATCAACATGAAAATGTCCCAAAACTGTTGGAATTGTTGATTTTGGATCACTTATCACGGATCTTGAGAGGATGGCAACTACTCATGTTCCTTCCAACACTTGGTATACCCAATAGCTTCATGCTGATACCCAACATCCACAGTCACAAACACGAGCAAACAACATGCAACCCAACTGTTCAAAGAGGTGCCATTGTACTACGAACCCTCTGGGGGGACAAACTACCCCCCCCCAAAAAAAAAGGCTGCATGCAATATTTTCATCACCTCTGGAATCCTGCCAATATCTATAGGGATTTTACCTTGAAGTCAAAACGAAATTTCAGCTATAAGTTCATCAGTTTAGAAATAAGCATCGATCATCGATTGGATTTAGTGATCCTTATTGTTGGTCACTTTGAAGTCTTCAATATCCATGGATGATTGCAGGATTCCGCCACTAAACCATTTTGCGGGATGACCGCGGCGGTATCGGTCGCTCCCCTTGATCAAACAAAGCCACTGCTCCGTTCCCACTAAACTTCTCCGACCGCGGAACACGCACGCTTTGAGCACACAAAAATGGCTAAATGAATGCATGGTGATGCAAGGTGTTATTGTTGTTGTTTCTGTAGGAAATTTGGTAAATGGTTAGCAACTGCCCAGTTTTTTCTTCTTGTCATTTCCCAGCTGCCTCGGGGATGCTGGTAGTGACTTAATTGGACAAACTCCAGCTGTATAACCACCAGGCAATGCTTCAATTTGAGACACAAAAATACCCCCATGGCCCATGGTCCATGGCAGAGTCCCCCACAGGTAGATGAATACAGGTGGAGGAACTACGCCATCTACATCATCTACCTTTAGCCTAGTGCATCCTCCATTTTTCCAACGTTGGTGTTTTATCATGGTGTTTGTTTGAGGTAGTAACCAACACAGATTTCACAAAAAACGTATATCAACAGTTTTTGCAACAAACAGAGGTCTTTGGACCGTTGGAGAAGTTGTCTCCAAAAATTGGCGACCGTTTTTGGAGCTGTTCAGTTGGATGAAATTCATCATTTTTTGTTGTTGGAGGAAGCAGAAAAAACTTGGGCATGTCTGGAAATCTAGGAGGCTTTCCAGCGGTTTCCAGCTGAACATGGTGGAAAATTTGCAGGCAATATAGTAGATGATTATTCAAGATATCGGATATTTCCTTTCAAAGGAGTTCAAAGAGGTAAGGAAACCACCACCAAAAAATGTTCGAGTGCCACACCTTTGCGCAAAATAGTGAGCACCATGGGAGAATCAGAGTGTTGTTAATATCAGCATTAAAAGAAAAACATGATGCCACCTTCCTAGGCATTATTCCGAATGTAGATGCGGGTTGTCTTCACAACCCGCAGCAACCGCAACAATTTGCCAAGTAGGTGGCAAATCAGAATCCCGTACTGAATGATGGCATGAGAATACAAACACATCTTCCCAAAACCAGCAACAACCCCCAAAGCAGAATTTGTACCTTGGGGTTTTTACAACGTGCTTTCGAATAGTAGTGCCAGAATGCCCATTTATTGGCTGTTATGACATGATCTTCCTAGAGAACCAATGTTTGTCTACTTGGTTCCAGAGGTGATCATTGAACTTACTAATTGGGTAGCTACTTCTTCTCCCTAAATTCCAGGTTGATATCTTATGTCGTTGGCTTTGAAATTCTGCGCCCCGTGTAGGAAAGAGATTCTTGCATTGTTGCTTGGCGGTATGCCTAAGAATCCAAGTCATCAACTAAAACTCACACGGAAAAAAAAACACTGGTCAACGAAAATTAAGCTTAAATGTTCTGTTGAGGGAACCATGTTTTAGTAGTTCAAGTTTGATTGTTGGCTAAATATTCACCAACTGAACAAACCAATTAACTGAAATGTTTGCCGTCCTTCCCCCGTCCTCCCCCGAGCAAACAATCCCAAACCGGCCGCCTGGGCTGCTCGGGACTGCGCTCCCGATGATGCTTGGATGGCTGGGGTTGCTCCTGATAGCAAAATTCCACTGGAAATGGGAGAACCATGGAAAACCCTAAAACACCTCTCATTTTGAAAGAATTGTAGCATGTATATAAATGTCAGAATGTCACCTTAGAACTTTGCCTTTCATTTTTCAATCCAAAAAGATCGAGATTCTAAGGTTTTAAAATCATCACCTTCAAGTTCCAACATGCTCTGTTTGTGTTTTCATTGCTTTGAGCAGGAAGCATCAAGTCTAAGTTGGCTGATATTTATCTTAGACCAGGCCTTGCTTGAGGAAAAAAACAGTGAACCAACAGAAAATGTTTCCTCTAACTAATCTCTTCATAGCAATGAATTTACAGATGAAGGATTCCCGAATGAAGCATCACCAGAATTCAACAAAAAAAGTGACTTGCAACCCTTGAGGTTCAACCCGCATGTCTTGACGCATTTTTTTGGAACTTCAAGTGGTAGATAACTCCGGTGGACCTGAGTTACAACATGGTTCGACGGACCTCAAGCTACTCAGATTCCAAAGGAATCTGACCGCAATTTTTGGAGTTGGGGGAAGTTTTGCGAGACAAGAAAAAACACTACTGACCACTGGTTACCTGGTTGGCCCAATTTGCCCATTATTTCATTGAGTGCCTCCGTAGACGTTCGGTTCTTTCTATTCAAAATAACGTTGCTATCTGCACTTTTCCGGCAAATTTTAGGGTTTTCACCCTGAAGTCCAAGGGGGTGTGGTTTGCAAATTTACAGGGCTCCACAAACATTCCATGAACAAAAAAGGTTGTCTTTTCCACACAACCAGAAAGATTTTGGAGGTCAGAAATATGGGTACAAAAACTGTTGGTTCAGAAATCCTGCTACCAGTCCCTCACCAGTTGAGATACATGAAACCATCAAACTGGTGCAAAAGATGGATTTCTGAATCATCAACAGCAATGTTCCACCAGTTCGTCTTCCCCCAAATGCTGTTTACCCTCAACCCCAATACACCAACCCAGTTCTTTCAGCCTCTTCAGCACCGAAGGGATCAAAGTCCCAACGAAGCACCTCAACTTGGATCTCCCCTCACTACAGCTCGAATGATACCATTGTTGGTTTGCCAAAGTTCTTAGTAGTTGGTATACATGCCAATAAGAAGGGGAGGAAAAAGCATGGGGGGAAACCAACGGTTCCAAAGAAAACCCCACGTATCTATCATATTCGCTACTGAAGCAACTTCACGCATCATTCCAATAACAAAAAAACAAATACCCTCCAGGGAACTAACATCTCCCACCTTGGGAAAAGGAAAATCATCTTCAAAATGCCATTTTTGGGGGGATATGTTAGTTCCCTGGAGGGTATAGTTCATTGTGAGCCAAACCTCCAATTTTGGTTGCCTGTTTTTAACATTGCCGCCCAACAAAATCATCCAAGTCCAACACCCAAAAACTTGGTGAAGTCCGTCACGGTGGTTCAACCTTCATCCCTAGGTACATTCCCTTGGACCCCAAGAACCCATGGAAAAATGAAGGTTTTACACCCCCAATAAATATGGCTTTATAACCTTTTAAAAATGAAGGAAATGTGGGTTCCTATGGTTATTATAATAATTGCAACTCCAACCTGAAAATCCTGAACAATGAGGGAGAAATATCTCTGGTTACGTGGGTTGCTCCTGACTGTCCACAAAAGGTCATCTCACCACCGAAATTCATTTCGCTGCTACGGCCTGGTAGATTTGGGTAAAAAAATATTGGGTGAACCTTTCTATTGGAGGATTCCACGATGGTTTTCCCCCCACTTTTCATAGTTTAAAAAAAGAACGTAGCGTAGCATTGTTTGTCACAATCCACATAGAACCTCTTCAAAAATGATTTTTTAAGGCCATTCAAATTTGCGGGGTTGAATCACCCGTAGGTTTTACGTTATTCCTCTTTTTTTGCTGAGACTTTTTCAGCATATAGAGGTGTTGATGTCACTGGCCCAGTCACGGCACCTTCCATTCTTCCACGCCACTGGGCAAACATAAAATGAGGTTCGCCTGTGACAGAGTTCGGAGGCAGGGGAATGCCTCCAGGATGCTCGGAGAAGTCACAAACCCTTTACCTTTTTGAGGACAGGCGACTTCGTTGATGTATGGTGCCTCACTCTAAAAAAGATGACATTCAACATATGTTTTTAAAAACAGTTGATAGTGATATTCATAAAAAGCTTCTATCCGGTTTAAACATAAGAATTCTGCTCTTCAGCAATGCTGTGACACATGCTGATTGAAAAGAATTGTTCTTTGCATTTGTTTTTTAAATATGGTTTTCTTTCCAGGTTAGTTTTTCAAGACTTCCCAAGCTTTGTTATGAGGAGTGGAAAACAACCCATCAAGCTGTCAAAAATTCATAAAGTAGCATATTTGTTTCGAACCGATTGAACAGTGTTTGATATTTCATAAATGGCAACAAATGATGATCTGATAGCGATGTACCAAGGTAAAACTTTCAACAAATCTGAATACCAAAATAATACTGTTTAGACATGTTAGCCCATACAATCGGCCGCCTTTGTATGCCTTTGTACACTTGTAAAGTTGCTCAAGTCATTCAGTGCTAATGTGTTTCTGTTTGAACTGGACCATCAGAATGTCGACTCCTACCTTGGGATCACAAGATTCGCCAAAAGAATGGTAAGGTGTTTTTAATGGCGGGCGCCTAATTTTGATGCAAACCCAGGTTTCCATGTCATTTGACACGCCATATTTATTTTTCTACACACGCCAAGGCTTTTGGTCAATCTGTATATTTCAGGAACAACAGAAACTTTGAAATCAGAAAACCTTCAGCAGAGCGTTTACCCATGACATTTACATACACAGTTTGTCGCCATGTTTAATTTTTGCCTGGAAAGCTAGTGACACAATCACTTTCCTGTACTTGCAATTTTTTTTTTGCCAAAACCTGCAGCTAGGTCATTGCCTCAGGTCGTTGGCGCTACCCCGCTTCCTAGCTAACTTAGTTCGCCTAGGGCCTCACTGTTGAATGGTTTGTTGATTCATATTTTTTTTGTTTTTGTGTGGTATTGCTGGATGCATCGGTGAATGCCATTGAAGTGGCTCGTGGCTCGTACACATTGTCACACTGAGAGTGGTTTTTCACACTGAGAGTTTTTCACACTGAGTTGGACAGACCTTACTGAGAAATAACATGTTTCGGTTTGCTGAAAGGTGGTCCGTGTTGTTGAGCTTGCTCTATAATTCTTTCTCGCATAGCACGGTTTGATTTATCCATTCAAATTCCATGTAGTGAGTAACTAGAGTCTAATCATTATAATTCACAAAACAGGTATGCTTAGATAGATACAAGTTTTTCGCACATCAGATCGCTTACCCTCCCTGAAACTAACATATCCCTCTCGAAAATTGATGGTTGGAAGATGAAACTCCTTCCAAAATGGACCCTTTCAGGGGCGAACTGTTCGTTTCAGGGAGCAGGGAGGGTACCCAATGGGAACATCATTTTTTCATCCCGCCCCCTTCCAAACCTGACCATCTTCACGCGTCAGCTGTGCGCTGGACCTGGATTTTCGACCATGTCGAACTGGAATTATACGCCGCTATACCATCCTACACCTAGGTGTTTCCAAACATAGGGCTACCCCAAAATGGATGGTTTATAATGGAAAACCCTATTAAAATGGATGATTTGGGGGTACCCCAATTTTTGGAAACATCCACCTGCACAAAAAGATGAACTGCAAAAAAACACAACATCAGTACGTTAAACCGTCTAAAAAAAAACATCATGATTTATCAAGAGCATGCTCGATTCTAAACTACCTTTCCTTTTTTGTGGGGGTTTTAAAAATTGACCTCATTCGTGACGTCATGAAACCCAGTTTTTATGAAGGACCTCAACAGTTTCAAATTGTTCATCCACTGGCTGAAAAAATATCAACCCTAGATTAATGAAGCCATGTCTCATTGGAAGAAAGGGTACCCCCATCTCCAGTCGCTCGTCAATGGCCGGTCTAAATTGGGAACCCGAAATCAACAAACACTTGGATGTCCCAGGAAGTTAGTTAAAATGGTTTGTAAATGGGTTATAACCTACCTATAAATGGGGTATATTGGGGGTACAACCCACTTACTAACCTTTTACTAACTTCTTGGGACATCTAAGCAAGGGTCCTTGATTGATCCCCGGTCAACATCAACTCCCCTAGCAGCACCTTTCGGAAGAGAAAAGCACCGTATTTTCCGTCTGCCTGCCGCGCGAAGTCAGAAACTCTCAAAGAAATGTGTGTTATTCAGAAAAATTCAAGTGAACTATCAAAAAAAACCTTACTACTTTCCATTATACTGGTTGGTTAATAGGGATCCTTATATTGGCTTATTAAAATCCCCATATAATTGGGTAGTATAATCCCCCAAAACAATACCTAAACAACCAGGGTGTTTTTCATTGCTCCATTGAATACTGTTGATGGTTCAGAAATACACGGAGTTTACTACCTGACATGTCGAGGCGCCATCCCTGTAAAGAAAGTGGCCCAAATATGCCCATACCTTCGAAAGCGGCGGCAAACGATTTTTCTTCCGTCAAACAAATAGGGAGGGTGTTTCCCAAAGGTGTCTTGCGATAGATGCTTCAAAGGTCGGAATTTGTGAGTGAAATAAAGTAGCAACAAATCTCAACGTGTAAACCTTCTCATACAACTGTGGGACTGCAGCCATATGAACATGAGAATCTAATGGCTACAGCCTTCAAAGATACCTGTACCAGAAGAGGTGAAGAGCTGGCATTGGTGACAGAAAAAGATGTCTATCAAACCCTTGATGTTCGCATTGGGCACTTCTCAAATGATCTCTCAGAAACACTCTGGAGTACTAAGTAAGAATCTCGTGTCTGTTTCAATACCGGAAACACGACATGGGAACCCCTCTTATACAATCAAGAGGCGCCCTGGAGAAAGGAGAAAACTGAAACCCAGGAACCTGAATTAACACCACAGTGGTATATGAGCATGACAAAGATTGCACAAATCAAATCCATTCACACCAGCCAGATGGCCCCAAGTTATCTCTTAACCAAGTATGCATGAGTATCAGATTATCAACTAGTAAGAGGTTCTATTATCACCAAACCCTTTTTTTCAAAGTGGCGGCCATATCATCAGAAGCCAGGTGGGACTGACATAAAAGAAGAACCCAACGGAACAAGACAGGGCAGCAATGCCACACGTCCATGGTGATACGAAGCTCACCGGGAGCCTGGAGATGAGCTGTGAGGAGGAGTGAGATGAATGAATCTTGGGACTATGGCATCACTTATACGTAGTAATAGTATATATTTGGGTGAAATGAAACCAATAAGACCCATGTCAATGATGAGAAGCAAGCGGGTGATGATTAAATTGATTGATTTTTGGCGATGATGATGATGATGATGATGATGATGATGATGATGATGATGATGATGATGATGATGATGATGATGATGATGATCACATCACGACAGCAAAGATAAACGACATAAACAAATGTGGAAACAGTGGGGCAACATCATCGTCGTCAATAAAAAAGGGCCCCGGTATAGTCCCTGTAGAATTATAAGCTGGCTTGAAAGATTCAGCAGTGCAGATTGGCTACTCTCAACGGGGTTAGGAACATACCTCTTTTAGATCAAAACATGTGTGCCTCTAAGTCTAGAAGATTAGGGACCCGAACTCCGGGTGCTTTCCTATTGATAAACCCATCTCCAAATAATTTTCCAGGACTTCCAAACATCGAAAGTCTTAGGCAGAAAATTCCGGCCAGCCACGCCCCAATCGGGCACCCCCAAAATCGTCACCTGGACGCGACCCGCCACGGCTTCGTATCTCCGCAAGTCTTCCTACAAAAACGCTCAGAAAAATGCTAAAAATATCCAGGGAGAACCTCAAGTTGCCACAACCTTTACATAGCTATAGACATGGGATCCATGTATGGTATCTTTACCCACGTGTAGCTTGAAAATGGCAAGTAAAATGAATATACCACATACGGAACTCCAAAAACTTCCCACTCATTCAACACTAGGAATCTATGGCCAACACTATCACGGGTCGTCTGAGAAAAAAAGAACTATTTCAAAAGACCTTCCAAAAAGAGAAACTACAACATGTTCATTGCTGCATTCTATGACAAGATAGAAATAGACTGCAAATAGACTTTTCCCACCTGGCATTGCTTTGACTTAACATGACGGAAACGAAAACTCTAATGTCAAGCACTCGCGGGGTTTCACTACTTAGAATATGGACCGAATTCACAATGGTGACTATGATGTCTCTCTCCCTATTCTTACACGTTTTTGTAAGCACTCAAAACCAGGATCTTCCAAAAACCAGTCAAAAGGCCACACTGCCAAAATGACATCCTGTCCAAATTTAGATATTGCAACTGTTTTGATGGGAGAAATACATGGTCTCAACATGATGCCTCTTCTCAAAAATGGTGGTGATGTGACTCGAGATATCACCAGTGATGCTTGCTGTCTTCCCCATGGGATTGGATCCAAGCCATGTAACTTCAACATGTTTCACTAGGTGGTTGAACCAACCCATGTGAAAAATATGAGTCAAAAGGGGTTCATCTTCCTCAATTTTCAGGGTAAAAATATAAAATATTTGAGTTGCCACCACCTGATTCAACATTGGCTTGACGTATGTTGGGTGTGAAGTAACCAACCACCGTTTTTGTTTTTTCATTTTCCATTGGTTTTGTCCCATGGATTTGTCTGAGCCACGTGGAAATTTACATCACCAAAACGGATCCAAGTTTTCTATCCCCGCCTCTACGTGGTGACCGCGCAAATGCTTCAGGCGCTGTAAGGATTCACAACAAACACTTTGGACCTCAGGTGATCATGGAAGTCATCCTAGTTTCGTGGGCGCCAACTGAACATAGGTTGACTCACTTGGGTACCCGTCAAGTGACATGATCAAGGGCAATAAACCTCAAGTATCACTATTCGAAAACCACCACCTTACCTCTCATTTCTGAAATACACGAAATAAATCTATTCATTGAAAAGAAAAACATGTTTTCTGTTCAGTCTCCATTGGTTAAATTTGCAGGGTCTACCCGTCTACCCGGTACCCACTTTTCGGTCTTGGGATTTAACGATATGAACTTGCACAAGGTTCGCCGAGCTGAAACCTTATAATTATGCGTCGCAATCCACTTTGAACAATCTTTTCCAGAAGGTAATTGGCTTTTCTTGGAAAAACCGAGATTGATTTCAGCTCATCAACTTTTATCTTGTTGTAGATCTCCTGACCCCAACCCGTTTGCTGGTTGTTGATTCGGGGGCTCCATGGACGGTGGACTCATCCATTTCATCCATACATATATCAACCAGGCAGATATTTTTGTTCATTCAATGGAATTTCTCGTAAAGGGTGGAGGTAAGATGTAATGACCCAATTGGCAGTATATACCGCTCACATACCAGGTAGATATTGCCTTCTAGGCGCTTCCTTTTATCCCTACCACCTATCACCAGAACCAGAATAATCCATTGATTCATAGCTCATTTTGGGATTTAAGTGTTGAAGAACGTTCCCCGGCCCTCCTTTAGCATGGAGATCGTAAGATGAGACCAGTACACCTTCTGAAGCAACAAGGGTTGCAAGATGTTGCAAGTGGGTATACAGTAACTAAGCATCATCACATGTACAACAGTGAACAGTGCCCTCCATAGTGTACCCATCTGTGTTCTTGAGTTGCCACATAGAGCCATCAATTTGGTAATGTGTATCTGCATCATTTTGTTTCTTCCACTGTTGGGTCAAGGTGTTCCAGGAATATATGCTCTTTTGCAGGCTATGTTGGGGAACAAAATTTGATTACACACCAACACAAAAAAAACAGGAATCCTATAGCCAGATCAAACACCAAGAAACGAGACCTTCGACTGGACCCAGCACGCGCGCGAAATGGCTTCCACAAAAGATCCATAGACCGACCTGTTGATTTGTGCGTCGTGGTTGGTCTCAAAGGGGGTGAGTGTCATTCTGTTGATGGAAGAAATCCTGCAGCAGTTGATATGGTAAATATCCCATTGTTTACAGGGTTTGTGTACATCCCAGGTGGTGCAGGATTTCTTCCATCAACAGTAGCGGTAGCACCTGACAATTTTGAAGGGAAGGTTAAACGAGGCCATCCAAAACGAATGCTGAAATCATATGGCATATCAGGTAATACGATACTGGCATACCATGTTTGATCGATCAAAGCAAAATACATGCCGTGTGGAGCCAACATGATGAGATACCGCGTGTATAATACCGTTGATGGAAGAATTCCTGCACCACCTGGGATGTATAAAACTTTGCAAATCCTGGGGTAAACTACCAACCTCAACTGCTGCAGGATTTCTTCCATCAACAGAATGAAATGACTCGAAAGGATGCTAACCGTTAAAGGACCCTTCAAGTTCCACCCAGCCGATTCCACGCTATGTCTCCCAACACGTTTGGCCACACTTTGCAACTCCAAGACCACCGCCTACAAGCAAACCATCACATGGTGGATCCATGTTCTTACCGATTCTTATCAGTCAATCCGATTGATGAAAACACGCCGAAAGAAGCATCAAAGCGGATTATATCAGGTTTGTTAATCGGAGATAAAACCTTGGTGAAACACCTCTTTCTGGCGGGGCGGTTCATTTTTGTACAATGTTGGGGTCGTATGATCGATTTGTGGGAAATCTTGTGGCGAAGGGAAAAAGGTGAGAACCTGATTGCGATGGTATGAACCCCAAAAAAACTCAATGCAACAGCGGGCCAGCGGGCAACAATACTTCACGAGGTTTGTGTGTCTTTGTAGGTGAAAACTCCTATGGGAAGCGGTTCAAAGGTCTGGTACCTACTTCGGCGCAAAATATGGAAAACACAAGATGAAACGTCTCCAGGATGGTCAACCCTGAGTGGCTTCATGCTTCATGACATATGGAACCATACGACCAGGAAGGTGAAATCCGAATAACAACCCACAAACCCTCTGAGATGGTGTTGTTCCGGGTTAAGGTTAGCAACCTCACCTCAATAATTTGGAGAGTGTGGGTGAATATGTTGATGGCCAGAAATAAGCTGATCTGGGTGGGGTGAGCTGCGTTTGCAAGGAAAGGCAACTATATCACATCCTTTTTGAAAAGGGCCGTTTCTTCACAGGAGTGAAACTAAACGCATGCAGAAACTCCAGCAAGTCATCCTTCACTAGTTGGTGGTTTCATCCCAATTCAAAAATATACTCATCAAAATGGGAATTTTCCCCCAATTTTCGGGATGAAAATTCCAAAAATATATGAAATCACCAGCTAGTTCACCCTTGGCATCTTTCTCCTGAACAATGCCGTGCCACGCCTTTTCCCCCTCCAAACGTTGCCAGCGTTGAGCACTGCGAGCCACGGCGCCATGGTGCCACGAGGAGGTGTTCGGGAAGACCATCTGTCAGCGGACCCAGGAAGTGAAGAGTGAAGCTCAATGGTTGGATTGTTGATTGCTAGTTGGCTAGTTAGTTAGTTTGTTTGTTAGTTAGTGAGTGAGTGAGTGAGTTAGTTGTTTGTTTGTTTGTTTGTTTGTTTGTTTGTTTGTTTGTTTGTTAGTTGGATGGTTATTTAGATGGTTAGCTAGCTAGTTAACTAGCTAGTTAGTTACTTAGATAAATCTTCTTGCCAAATGGTGGCGAAAAATGGTGATTTTCCATAATACAATCCGTAAAAAAATCACCAACTTGGATATTTCCCTGAAATAATAGGGTGATTTCCCTTCCCAAAAAAGCTATATACCCACCTTGGAGTTTTCGGGACCCGGCCCCACCTCCATACTATCACTGCGGGCTTGGAGCACATGGCGAGGCCTCGAAGTTGAAGAAGTACTGATTGATGGGTCCCAAAATCCTGCACTAACCACCAAGGATGATGTAAATATCCCATTATTTATAGGGTTTTTGTACATCCCAGGTGGTTGGCCTTGGGATTTCTGAACCATCAACAGTATCAGTATGTAAAAACGGGGGTAATCGTTGACAAAGTCTGATTGATTCTGACCACATATTTCTATTTCACCAACCTACATTTCCCCTGCAATAAGAGGATGTTCCATTCCTTAGCTATCTTTTGGGGGCCCAGGTCGTGTGAGGTCGCTATAATTTGACCAGCATGATTGAGTTGAAGTCACCACCTCTTGATTCATCAAATCACCTTCATCACTTGCAGGACCCAGGCTTAAGGAATGTGATTCAATTCACAATTTCAATGGTCGGCCACCGGGACCAAGAAACTGGTGTGCTTCAGTTCATTGCGTAATCATTAGTCCTTTGATCAGCTCCTTGCTACGGTAGAAGCAACATCACCAAAACAGAGCCTCCAATGAGAACAATATTACAATGCAAGCAAGAAGCATTCGAAGACAAAATAAATACACGACAACAACAACAACAAGAAGAACAAGAACAACAGAACCACCACACTAATCACTACCAACTTCTCGACTTTCCTTCTGTACAAGCAGAATTATACCACCACAGGATTTCGTCCAAGGCTTCCTGACCATTGTCCTTGAGGAGGTCTGAAGTTGACACAACCTTGGCATTCACTTACTGGTTGGTGGTTTCAACCCATCTGAAAAATATGCTCGTCAAATGGGATCATTTCCCCAAGTAGAGGTGAAAATAAAAAAAAATGAAACCAGCACTTAGCTTATCATTGCAGAGAGTGTGAAAGCCTTTTGACTATAGGGGGTGACGGTTCGTTCCCTACTTGGTGCTTTTTCACCAACCCAAATATGCTCGTCAAAATGGGAATCTTCCCAAATAGAGGGATGAAAATTCCAAAAAGTGTTTGAAGCTGCCACCACCCAGTTCCTTTGTTGTTTGGTTCTATCTCCAACACCTCAAAGTGAATCTTGAATGTCTTGGAAAAAACCTCAAGCTCCCCGCTCTGCTAGCAACATGCAGCAAGGTTCCACTCCACATTGATAGGGCGAAGATTTTCCGGAATTTTACCGCCTCAAATATGTTTTTTTCAACCTCTAAAAAAACTGGCCTGATTTTAGAAAAAACAAAATTTCCCACCCCGAAAGAACAAAACAACGTACAAACTCAGAAGGTTTGGTAGTTGGGAGCATTTTTTTGGTAGACATGGACTACCAAAACGAAAAACCATATCCTTACGAGATAGTTCGGTTTGAGGTATTTGATTGGAATACAATCTGGTCTTCATCAACTTGGGAGCCCAGAATCATGGGAATTGAAGGGTACCCCCCAATGCCACCCCCCCGAGAAAGATGGTGGTTAATAATCAGTGAATCAGGCCGCTATTTCTTGGGGGGGGGATGGCTTTGGAGGTGGCTTTGGGGGGGCACTCTTAAATTCCCATGCCATAAGGTTTGAAGAGAAGGGTCTGCTGTCTTCACCCATCAGTTCTAGGCAGGCTGATGGGGAATCGACATCTCGACGTGGAGAACATGACCCTTCTCCCCCTTATTGAGCCGTTTATGATATATGTGTCACATCCCTTCAGAAAGGTTTGGTGGTGTGGCCATGGGCTGAAACTTGTCTAGGTTCTTCAAAGATATAGATCAACGACAAGAAAAATGGCAGCAGCCACAGCACCAGCAAGCAGCAGCAGCTAAACCAACAACAACAACAACAACAACAACAACAACAACAACAACAACAACAACAACAACAACAACAACAACAACAACAACAACAACAACAACAACAACAACAACAACAGCAGCTACAGCTACAGCTACAGCTACAGCTACAGCCACGGCTACAGCAGTAGCAAGAAAGCCATGCTGGATTTTGAGAAACATGCCCGAATGGATTGGTATTCTGCGGGCCCAGGAAATCTTTGGCCATGGCACTCTGTGAAACAATGGAAGGCCGCCCCAGGCGAGTCGACACCTAGGTGGACAAGACGCGCTGTTGGGTTTGAACTTGGAACATGGTTCCCCCTCGCATACTTCAACAAGCATTTTCCTCCTTACTGAGGGGATCTTCCAACATGTTGACCGTGGATCACCCAGCAACAATAACCTCTTCATTTGGCTTGTAGGAATGGTTGGGATGCTACTATACTTCTTAAGGAATGTCTCCAAATCCACCTTAATATCCACTTAGTTTACATACATTAAACCACAGGTAAACCCCTACTCCCCTCAGCTTTCCGCCGATGCAACTCAAGTATTCTGAGAGTCCCTGCACGACATCTTCCGCAACTAGCCATCTGCAACCAAAGGGGGGCAGAAGGCTGAAAACTTGGAGGATCATCCCATTTAGAAAATTGTTGATAACCATGGTGATCGTAAGTCCCCTAAGTAGGGCAAAGTTCCCTTTCCAAATGGCCATTCATGGCTTATAAATTGGGGGTGATCCTTAACCACTTACTATATGGGCATGAGCCTCCCGCTGCCTTTAACAAAATCACCACAAATTAACGGCGCCAATTTGGGGATGGTTGGAACCACAACACTGGTCGCAGCAGTTGTGCCGGCCAAATTGGCCTGTTCTTCTACTTGCTCTTTGGCAGGCCAGACCTATGGGGCTGATGGTTTCTTCCACTGGGCAAGAGTGAGGATGTAAGGTGCTAGGAAAAATGGGATGCCAATGGTTCAAGAGGCCAATAAATACTACTTTGTGGTATCAACCCATTTGAAACATATTGGGTTAAAATGGATCATGTCCCCAATTTTCGGGGTGAAAAATGAAAAATATTTGAAACCACCACTTAGAATATGTCTGAGTTTATTTTTCTGGATCCCTTCACTCCGATTTTTTTGTTTCATACCAGGTGGCATTCAGATGCAAGTGTCTTGGACAAAACTTGGGAAACTTGCACCCGAAAAGGGAGCGAATGGATCACATGCAAGGTAAGAGGGGCAAAACAACCAATATAACCAATATAAAGAAGCTGCTGTTGAGAGGAAAACAAGAGTCTGAATTATTCTGCTTCAAGGGCCCATCTGTTGGGCAATTGTGTTTTTTGACTTTGCATGCCGCATGACTGCAACCGCAACCGTGAAGATCTTTGAGAAAATACATCATGTTTTTTTTTCACGTTGGCAGCTCGGCACGGGACACATCCACACTGAATAACTAGCACATGCTGTATGTTGGTTACAAACTACATAAAACAGCGGAAACCAGCCTGTGGATTCCAAGAAAAACCCATGTGTGGATTCCAAAGACCCTTCCACTAGGCCAGCCTATTGCTAACAAAATAGACTGAAGTTTCAAGCTTTTTGAGAAAAACACAGTCATTTGTGGCTATCATAAGCATCTTCAAATAGAATAGCATCAAATACACATTTGATGGAAATGAATGGCAAAGAAATTTGCATTGCCTCTTTTTGTCAATGAAATACAACAAGGTGGCCCTCCGTTTACCCGTTTACCAATTCAGTCCGGGTGTCCTACATGACAAATCAACCATTCGCACCCCCACATCTAATCGCAATCGACCCCTCCCTGAACTTCACAGGTGCGAAAAACCCAAGCCTCAGCATAGTAGCCACAAGGGCTTTGCAAGCGTAAGGGCCCCTGCGAGAATGTGACGGGCCACCCAGGTGAAGGTGACTGACTGGTATATCTGGTTTTTAAAAACTGCAACAAAAGAAAAGGAGAAGTGACTGGCTTTGCTCATGAAAAAATGTCTGCAAGATCCCCCCAAAACCACCGGAACTTGATCATCTTTGCATAAAGTTTGGAAAAGACTGCCCTCTCTCAGCATTTTGGGGTTTTTACCTGAGATTTGAAGTTGCAAATGAAACCCGAAAAGCATCTCTGAAACGGTGGAAAAGCATCTCTAACAGGAAAAACACTCCTTGAAAGTTTTTGCCCCTGCAAATAGGGTGAAACCCCAAAAGGAAAGGATTGGAAGATCCAACCATCCATTTTCAGGTGAAAATGTCTTAGGGAGGTTAAATGTTGTAATATGTATTTAGATAAGATGAGTGAGTTATTCTTGGTGGCCCCTGTTTCTGAATGAAGTTGATGGATAAACTGACACTTGGGACATCTCCGGGATTTTGTTGTGGAGTTCAGATGATGGAAACAAGGTCCCTGTTACTTCGTAAAGTGAGCAAATAGTTCTGAAATTAACAGATTCCAGTTCACAAGTGTATCAGAAGACTCAGTTCATATAGAACATCTGCAAAAACACCTTGAAAACACACGCAAAATTGCGTAACAAGGGTTTTGCAAGCTTATATAATAGGGGCCCCTGGCAAAAAAAAAAAAGATGAAAAGCATGAGAAAAATTACATACATGAAAAAGCTTGGATGATACCAAAATTATATAGCTTTGCTTGTCGCAACACGGACTACCCAAACTCCCCGCCCGTTGATGCAAGTCGTCTACCCTCATGTCTTTCGGTGACTACACGTCCATGTCTTTCCAGTTGGAGTTTTGCCTTTAGATTGTGGAGTCCAGAGTTTAAAAAAAACACCAAAAATTCCATAGGATCGTACAATACGGCATGCGTTGACGAAACACGAAACACACACTTGCAAACACGCCTGTCACCCTGGATGTGATGATGACAACATGCCCAACCTCATTGGAATAGAGCTCTTGGACGACACCCACCTGGGCTGGTATTGAAAGACTACATTCTCCAAAGATTTGCACCCCGGCAAATTGACATGACAATGGAAAGCCAATCGTTTCAAACGATGTACCCTCCAGGGAAACAACATATCCCTCCTGGGAAAAGGAAACTCATCTTCAAAAGTGCGATTGGTAGGGGGGATATGTTAGTTTCCAGGAGGGTATCTCCTATTAAAAACATATATAAACATGGTGATTTATCCATCGCCAAGTTTAGTTTTCGGGGGAAGAGTACAATTTGTGAATGGAGACTTTGGCCCAGAAGATGGTACATGGCTAGTCCCAAGTTGTCTTTTTACACTTCGGATGTTGGTCAAACACTGTAATTTACTGTCTAGGAAACGATTGATTTTCGGATATCGCATATGTGATATTTTTCCTGATGCAGAATTCTGTCCATCAACAGAATCACTGGTTTTAGATGTCATAAATCTGGCAGAGATGAAGCATTCCAAGGTGTTCATGGCCAATGTAGCTAGAAAACAGGCTATGACGAGCATGACAAGGGTTACCCTCCAGGGAATTAACATATCCTACCTGGGGAAAAGGAAAATCATCTTCAAAAGTGCCTTTCTATGGGATATGTTCGTTCCCAGGAGGGTACTATAATCATCAAGCTACTGAGCTCCTGTTGAAGGAAGAACTCCTGCACCAGTTTGATAGGTAGTTTATCCCAGTATTTACAGGGTTATATAATGTTGTATACATCGCAGGAGGTGCAGTATTTCTTCAATCAACAGTATTGTAGAGGGTTGAATGACTTTTTTTCTGCAACTCGCCCAGTTCGAAACAGACTATGACGGTTTGTAAAGGGGTGGTTCCGGCTCTAAATATGGCCATGTTTGGTATCTATGTTAGATTTCGGGGGGGTAGATTGAAATGATTCATTTGATTCAGTGCTTCCACCCGTATTATGATACTCTTAATATTATAGATCATGATATTCATCCAGTTAGGATGCTCATAATTTAATACCATCATTATGCATATCATTGCGGCTAGTTACTCCAATAGATTTGGAATATTCTGGCTACTCACTATCGTAGATTTGCGTATGATGTTGGAAAATGTTGTAAAAACTTCCCAAAATGGTGGTGAAAAATGGCGATTTACTATGGTAGAATCCATTTTTTAAAAAAACACCTAACAAAAAACACATCCTAACTATGCATAGAAAAAACCGCCTTTAAAATCGTATCATCCAAAAAAAAAACAACTTCAACGCTACCCCCCCCGAGTTTCCCTCGCCGGTCTTTCTGAACGCTGCAAGCGCCAGGCACCAGAGCCTGGCACCTGGAGATTGTGCACAAGCAACTAACGTGGGGCCCCCCAGAATTTACGGGAAAAAGTTGGCTACTTGGATGTCCCCGGAAGTTGGGATCAAAGGCTAGGATCAGTGGGTTGTAACCCCAAGGAATACCCCATTTACAGGTAGGTTATAACCTACTTACTAACCATTTACTAACTTCCTGGGACATCCAAGTAGTTGGTGGTTGAACCAACCCTTTTGAAACCTATATAAGTATTAGTCAAATTGGATCATTCCCCCCAAAAAAATCGGGAAATCAAATATCTTCCCCACAAAATCGGGATTATTTGGAAACCCTTTATCTCCTCCAAAAATCGGGATAAAAATATACCAGTTGGAGGTTTGCTGGGTTGAAGGTCCGTGGGTCTTCTCTCATTTTTTGGCCGAAAGTCCGTGGGTTTTTGATTGGAGATTTCCTATGTAGACTTCTCACCGCTGGATCATCCAGGCAACCACTACCCTCGGATGGTGAAGGTTAGGCAGTTGCCCAGCTTAAAACTAAGTGATAAATGCCACGTAAATCCTAAAAACGCATGTAAGAGGCCGGGGGTCGGCAGGGAACTAAGATATTTGACCTTAACAAAAAGAAAAATGTTGAAAATCATCGGCTCAAAAGTGCCGGCTGGGAGGGGATGGGATGTGTTGGTTCCCAGGAGAGTACGCTTGTATATAACAATTGTTTGGGGGAAACTACAAGGATTCACAGCATGAAGCTTTCGAACTGAGCTATCTGGGTTTCTTGGCTCATGTAGTGATGGAAATCGTCAAGAGTCAAGAGTTACAATGAATTGCACCCCGAAAATTATAGATACCAAAAAAACGGTGGTTTGGAAACATGCGCCTCAAAATATGGCTATTGTATGCTTAATTTTGGATACCTATGTGAAAAAAATTCAAGGGGGTATATGATATGCAAAATGGCAGCGCCCAGCAAGAAGGTGTTTTTTGAACCTCCTCGGGGCGACATGTTTCATTGTCATTGTTTCCTGTGGCGATACCTTTCAAATACTATTCTAGAGGCCAGCATCGTACCCAAAGGAACGCATGACTACTGCATCAGTTCTCCCGTAGTCGGCTCGCCGCCCACCGGGTAAATAAGTTGCGGTTAGCACGCGCAACAGGGGCCATGATTTCCACCAACCCCAACAATGCACGAATTACAAGGGAAATCTCTCAAAAATGACCATACATTTGCTGCTTGTTTGATCCCTCTAAAATGGGTGGAACCCTCAATGACGACCCCACAACTTACGTGAAAATTGACACAACAAAACCCTGTGACACCCCGCGATACATGGCGAATGACTCGATTTATATCAGATTTGGCTAGGCCCGAAACGGGGTGAAAAATTGAGATCTCCAGGTCGTTAAATTCTGACCTGCGCAGGTGATCATTCTACCAAAAATCGGCACCTTTCAAAATTAAGCGGCATACCCTCGGGGTCAACTAACATGGCTGGCTGGAAAATGTCCATTTTCAATAGGGAATACATCTTCAAAAAGGCTCATTTTCCATTGCCATCTTAGTTTATCAGAGGGTATCATCATTTCTCACGGATACTCGGATACACTACCCTTCCCCCCCCCCTTTCGTTTTGTTTTGGCTAAAACACGTCTCCAAAACCCATCGAACAGAAGCTCCCTGTGCTTTCACCGGGGCACCTCGACAATCTCTTCGGCCGTGACGCTGCAACTTCTCAATGCCGAGAAGGGCCAAATCAAATGTCCCGCTTGAACCAACCTCAGCGGTTGGTTCCCGTTGGTCAGCGGAAAAAAATCCACTGAATCCACTCAATGTATATATATATATATAGTATAATTTACATATATTTACCTACAGTCAGTTCATGTTTCTGCTAAATTTAGGTAAATATACCATTCAAATCCTATATGGGTGTTTCCAAAAATAGGGGTACCCCAAGATGGATGGTTTATAATGGAAAACCCTATTAAAATGGATGATTTGGGGGTACCCCTATTTTTGGAAACACCCATATGTCTTCCAACAAAATCCTTGGTCTGATGGGATTCCCATGTATATAATTGAGCGAAATAAACATGAAACGCAAAAGCAATGACATTCAACCCCCAAAACAATCGCACAAACACCGTTGAGACTGTCTGGCAAACATAGCTGGCTGGAATATCCCCATTTTCCAATAGGAAATACATCTTCAAAGGGTCCATTTTCCATTGCCATGTTAGTTCACGAAAGAGGCTAATAAAAAATGGACCCGGAAAGCAAGGACAAAAAATGTCCCGAAATTGCCGCATCTTTTTGTCCTTCAAATGCTGGCCTCAACACAACTAGTCACCAACCTTTTCCCGCAGTCACTTGATCAACAGCACCACATTGAGATGAGGGAAAATGCTATTGGGAACCCTGTGATGGACAAACATCAAACGCACCACTTGACGTTGGTGTTCAACGCTGCATGAAACATGGGACATGCATCGAACAGATTTACCAAAATCAAAATTAGAGACCTGAGTTCATCCCCACCTAAACCCTGCATTCTTGAGGGTGATTTTGAGACTGACATACCCATTTTTGAACCTGCGTGAGACATATATGCCCCAATTGAACTGGAAGCATCTCCCATGATATCCCTAAAATTCCAGTCAACTACTTAGACTTGAAAAGGTTGGTGCACGGACTGTTCGTTCTCCACTAATGACTTTTTTCCGGTGAGACATGGCCTTCACCGTCGTGGCCCGTTTTCGATGAATGGATTGCTGCCCGAAAATGCTCAGTTCCAAAAGACCAGAGGTTGAGTTGAGCTATTAAACCCCTTAATTGTCTACAGAACAAAAATCTGTATAAAATATATAAATATATATATATATATACATAGACAAATGCTGTATGTAAAAGTATAAACATGATCATTGTGTATATTTCTGGAAATTGCAAGGCGGCATCCATTTCAAGCCAACCAACTGCGACACTCTCTTTACACAACTGCCCATTGACAAAAAAAACAAGTCAGCATCATCGAGTTGGTGGTTTCAACCTATCTGAAAAATATGCTCGTCAAAATGGGAATCTTCCCCAATTTTCGGGGTGGAAATAAGAAATATTTGAAACCACCACCTTGTCATCTTTTCTTCAACTATCAAAAGGTAGCCATGTTTTCGAAAAAAAAAAAACTCTTACTAAAAATGCTTGGGAAAAAAAGATGTTGTGTCCTTTTTTTGCTAAGAAAAGCCACCGACCATGATTTGGCAGGGTTACTTTTACAATTTTACAAGCTACTGTAAGGTGCGAAGGGACTGGGACCCCAAGAATCAGTTCAGCCAGAGTCTCTGAATGACAGACAAGCCAGAGGCCACTGGCAAAAGACGACGTGTCTTCGTGTCTCCGAAATTGATGTTTTGTATTGTTTCAATTGCACAAGATGATGAACAAATAGATATTGAAAGAAAAACTGTGGCAATCATTGCAGACACTCGTCCCAATTTCTTAGAGACATGAATCTAGGTGATATTAAACGATATTTCACCAAGCTGTTGATTATCTTAATGAACCAATAAGGTCTAGTTTTAAGTGAACAATTGTACGTAAAACGGTTCTACTTCATGAAGTTTTTTGGGAGTTTTCACTAAACGAAGAAAAAGATGACTACAACCAACCAACCTGAATTGTTGGGTGGGTCGGTGACTAGTCACTTGGATGTTTCCGTAACCCTCATATCTTGGGGCCCGTTGTCCCCCTTCCCAGTGCTGGCGGACCGTCACCACCAGAATGACGGCTTACATTTTCAGTAGGGATCCTTATGAACCTTCATGTGCCATTATTACCAACGTATAACACCCTGTTTTTTTTCAGTGAGTTCTGACCCGGGGGATCATGTCGTCACCAACAAAAAAAAACAGAAAAATATCCTTATGATGTGCATTGCCGGAACGTGCTTTTTGACCCCCCCAAAATATCAACGGTAATACGGTATGGGCCCCCGGGCCCCTTGTTGTGGGTGGATGCATGCCTGGATAACTATACCCACTTACAACCAAGTAGGGTTTACTGGGGTTATATATATCTAATTCACTAGGGGGGGCCCACCTGTAGTTCACCCCTCCAAAACAATGACCCCAGACAAGTCATTTCAAAGAAGCTCTTGTAAAACTTCAACTTGACCGCACATGTGGTGTCATCAGATTTGGAACCCAAGCGGCAAGAGGGCACGGTAACTGCAATCACAGTGAAACTCCACAACGGGCCCCCAAAAAGAGTCATACATTCAAGAAGATTAAAAGCAACATTCACTGGAAATGTCGATTCCAAATGTATGATTGTGAACCATTTGGACATGCTAAAGCATTGAAAATAAATCATGTTTTTTCTCAATAACATTCTGTGGTCGACACTCAACTTAAAATACAACAAATAGATATAGAAAAACACATATTTATTAGTTATGTACCAACAACAACCAGAAAACTGAAAAATAAACTAAGTGTTGAAAACATCTGACCGAAAACTCTATCAGAGGCCCATTGCCAGCTATTTTACTCCAGGAGAGTCGCACTTTGAACCGGCTCCCATCGACCACAATAGCAGACCTTTAGGTCGGAAACCGCTGGGAGGTTTCATTGTTTTGTCGGTTGAAATATTCAGAAAAATATGTATGTGGATGTTTCCGTTTTTGTGGTGCCCCCAAATCATCCATTTTGATAGGGTTTTCCATTATAAACCACCCCTATTTTTGGAAACACCCATATATTCTAAGGCTTCAAGGGTGCTAAAGGTTTTCGGAGGATGACCATTTACGGCTTGCCAAGTTCTTAGGGGGATTTGTCAAACTCATCAACTCTTTTTGACCGAGAATGTGATGCCGGATTCACGCTTGGCATGTCATGCCGTCATGCCGTCATGCCTCACACGTGTCATGTCCAACTGTTCAACTCATCTGACTCATCTCTCAAAACATTTCAGAAATGTACCGTATTCAACTCACTAACTCACCATTCTTTGTTCGCTTTTTGTTGTATCTTCATCAAAAAACAACACATCAATCAACCCCAACCACCCTGGCCGCCATCCCCAAGGTGAAGCTTTCGCCGAAAAAGTTCCACACACACCTTCAAAGGTCATTCAGCTCACGTTCATCTGGAAGACGGAAGAGTTTAATGAAGCGGCTCAATGCTGGCATCACCTGGAAAAACCAGTTCCGGTTGAAGAGGTTGATCACCAAATCAAGGTTTGATTGGGTCCCCAATGTTCTTTTAAAGGGGCTCAAACGGGGGGGGGGGTGCAATAGCTAGAAACCCGAAACCCTCCAAAGGTTAGCACCTGATCAATTGAACATTGGATTTAGAATATATCAAGTGACACGTCGGACCCCCATATCCTTGGATCATGGGTGAAATATCTACAGCTACAGAGGCTACGCTATGCTTCTATTCTTCCAAGAGTTGAAAGTTAAAAAAACATTTACTTATTGGAATTGAAACTGTCTAGTTGGTAAAAAGGGGATCTTTATGACATAGATATACATACTGTTGATGGTTCAGAATTCCGGCAAACTCACCAGTTGAGGTTGGTAGTTTATCCCATTATTTACTGGGTTTTATACGTCACAGGTGGTGCAGGATCTCTTCCATCAACAATATAATACAGTATATATACCACTATACATGTATACAGTATACTTGTATACAGTATACTTGTATGCATGTATAAATACATATGAGTAGTGATCAAAACCCTCCTGATATTCCATTGTACTGGTTACGTTTATCGGGATCCTTATAAACGGCGTATGAAATAATTCCCATATATCTGGTTAGTATAATGCCTTGAACATAACCCAACCAACCAGGGTTTTGACTGCTCACATGTATATATTCCTTGATTTTCCGTATCTATTCCTACCAAGCCCCACCAAAAAACCTGCCACCCTAACAGCAGGGCGCAAATTCGGCGAGAAAAAAATGTTGGCAGCTATCTTCTACAAATTCGTGCTTTTTGGAAGGGGAAAAACTATCTAAGCTCTTAGATTTTTGGCCGGATAAGAGTTCAGAAATTGGAGATCCAAACACATCCCCGTTCCAATTTCCCCCCCTTGGTAGGTTGCCTGTAGACAAACTTGTTGAAAGTCCGAAATTCTATCCCCTGAAATGAAGGACAAAAACTCGGCAAACTCAGTGTAATGGGAAGAAATGTCTCTTGCGACCGGTTGAGGTTGAGGTCTGGCAGTTTCAAAGGCTTCCTAAGGGGCCCGGGGGTAACGTGGAAAAGCCTAGGGGTTTCAAACGGGAACTGTATGGAAGATTGAAGATCCCAACCCTTGGACCCACACACACCCTTCAGAATCCCACACTTTCCCGAGGTTTTGATCGTGTTTAGATTTTCTGAAACAACGGCATCATCTCTCATTTTTGGAGGGGAAACAGGACAGATGGTTTTTTGCAAGCAATTTCTGCCAGGTGACGTTGTCCGCGACCCAAGGAGTGAGTAGAATTGCACCAATGTAAATCAACGGTTTGAATGGGATGGACGCAGTGTAGGCTCCTCCCAACACCAAAAACATCTTCCGAATCGCAAAAAAAAATACGGCTGATTGTTTTTTTCGAGAATCCAGGTTTTTCATGCTTGTTGGAGACTGGAAACTATTTCATGTTCGCTTCATGTATCTCAGTGCAGGATGTCCATCAACAATTACCCCGTCGATCTTGCTACTATTTTTGACGGAAGAAATCCTGTGTGCATCTCATTCTTGACGGGGTTCTATACATCCCAGTGGTGCGGGGTTTCTTCTATCAACAACATCTCATGAAACTTGTGTCAGGAACGAGCTGCATGTTTTTTGAGGTCAACGGTTGTTTTTTTCCAAAATATGTCCGGAGAAAATTGATCATTTTCCACTGAATGATGTGTAAATGGTAGGGTCAAAAATGAATTCAATTGAAGCCATGTACAATTGGGCGGTTCAACCATAATTATTGAACCATAATTATTGGAAAAAAAGGTGTTTGTTTGATGATATTTAAAACTCCCATTGTTTTCCTATGGTAGGGTTGGCCATCAACCTGATTTACAGGTGGGATGACCATCACAATATAAGGAGTTGATCGACCTAGTATAGCAGTAGAAGGTGACACTACAATTCTTTACCAACTTCATTGGTTTTCTATTGAAGAGATGCTGTTTATCCAGAATGACAATCTGCATGAGTTCCCAAAAGACTATCTAAAAAAATGCCATGTTGCTATGGTTTCAATCGGCGCATTAACGAAGAGGAAATTTCAAATTGTACCATCCAATGACTAGCAAGCGTTATTTTGGAGCATGTTCATGATAAATCCAAATGTGTCAATTTACCATAGGCGAGGCCAAAATTCTCAACAGTCCCGACAAAAAATAAAATTTCAACAGATAACAAAATACCATCCAATGTGAAGGATTCCCCCTTGCCCAAAATTAATCATGGAAAGTGAAGATTGAGGAAGGCATGAACACGACAATGGGACTTTTTTCAACTGAACATCGTGGGACTGGGATACACACAAAAGGCATGTAATATGTTGTTTTAGTAGGTCACGTAGTTGTTACATGGGTCATTCAAGACCATTCGATTAGGACATTGGTTGCGGTTTCTTCAAAGTGGTCCTGATATTGAGCCAGTTCCACCATCATGCCTGGTCATTTTCTATTGATGCCATTTGGAGTAGCGACTTCCACCCAGTATCTGCCAGACTTCCAGCGGTCCATTTAGGGATGTCACAAAAAAATGCCAAAAAATGCTGAGATTTAACCTATGCACATTTTCAGAAACCCATGGATCCTTAGGACCAACACTTTCGTGACATGCAAAGATGGAAATAATTATATATATATATATATACCGTTTATGTATATCTCTCTCTCTCTCTCTTTTAGCTTTTGTCTTTTCCATCTAGCCAACGGCATTTTTCAAAAAGAGCCCGCCCGACTGACCGTCACTGATTCTCTCTCCTGCCATGACTAAGCTCATGGTTGCTGCGCCAGTGAGCACCGTGGTGTAATAAGCATAGCCTCAATCCCCCACCCGTTTCCACGCCCATGCAAAGCCTTGGCTTATACAAGATTACCCAATGATTTATCTAGGATGAGTCGATGATCTTAATGGATTCGAAATCAAATATATTGACATACCATATGGAAATT
Source organism: Breviolum minutum Mf 1.05b.01 (assembly GCA_000507305.1). Taxonomy (NCBI): domain Eukaryota; class Dinophyceae; order Suessiales; family Symbiodiniaceae; genus Breviolum; species Breviolum minutum. The sequence continues at coordinate 30,668 of DF240180.1, forward strand.
TGAAAATACATATGTACGGTAAGCAAAAAACAAGTAAACATACTTCATAGGCATACACAAAAAATACATGAATACGTATATGTACGTATATAAATCTTCATGAATAAACCATCCAGCAAACAACACAACACAAGATAGTAACAAAACACTCAGCAAATCTAACATAGAGGCATGACAATCAACCTGAAAAGGATACTGATACGGAAACTGCATGATGTTGGTCTTTTACGAGAAACATTTAAAAAACAACACCATTCACACATCATAGATTTGCTTCAAATGGTTAGAACAAACCTCTTCTCCAAATGTCGATGGATGGAAAAATAGATCAATGATCATCGCTGATCATGCACCATTGATCATTGACCTTAAAATGTACCATCATCTGCTCGTCTTGCACCAAACACAGACAAACAAACAAACAAACAAACAAACAAACAAACAAACAAACAAACAAACAAACAAACAAACAAACAAACAAACAAACAAACCCTGCTAGTTGTTTCATATTGGATGTAGGGTCAAACGCCTAAAAAGGCTTCCCCTAACATAATTCACGACCCTCACATCATTTCATCTCGACCATCAGATCCACACCATCCAATGCAGTTAGAGAGGCTGATGAAGGGAATATTGAGGGTCCAGTAGATCGTATAGGACTCGGCCGGTTGGTGGAGAAAAAAACTTTGGCGGAGAAACCAGGGACTCCCAATGGGACCCCTTGTGGTAAGCGGGACCCATACAAGCTTCCCATTTCAGAATCCCTAAAGGTATGGGTCCTACTTACCAGGTCCGGGGGTCCCATGTCCTTGGGGAATCCCTGAAAAAAGTCCTAGCTGTTGACTGTCCTCTGACCTGGATTTCCGTCAAAAAATTTCGGAATTCCCTGACTACACGGAAATCCACCACAAAAAAACAACACCTTTCGTTGTTTAAAACATCGGTCTGCTTAAAAATGACGTTTTACATGATGATTCTTGCAAATTGATAAGGGTGAGATGGATTGTTGATCTACACGAAGCGGTTTTAGTGGTATTTTACACCCTCCAAAATCGTTCCCCGGTTTTTCGACCAGGCAGCTACTGTTGATGGAAGAAAGCCCAAACAACCACCTGGGATGTATACAACCTTTGTAAATAATGCGGTAAAACTACCTATCAAATGGTGCAGAATTGCTTCCATGAACAGTATGAGCCACAATACTTCTCCAACCTCCAAATGTTTCTGAAACAAGATGAAATAAGATCATTTTGGAAGGAGTAACCCCCATCTCAACTCACATCCTTCCAGTTTCACCGGTCTGTTTTGTCACCTCCTTTCAATCTTTAACTTACTTTTAATGAAACAAATCAACGTTCTATCAACGAATGTCACAGGTGCATCTGGGGGAAGCACCCCAAGTATATCCACTATGTACTAAAGTGAGCCACTTAAGACTCCAAGCTGAGCTCACCCCATTTGCCAACCACCTCAAAAGCCCTAATCCTCAGTGGTTGCCTGGAAGCGCAAAAATATGCCAACAATATCCAACATCAACATCCAACGAACCAACGAACGAACAACCAAGAACGACAAGGAACAACCAACAACAAACAACGATGTTGATTGGTGGCAACAACATTAACCACGACCAAAAAAAAAAACCAAAGAAAGCAACCAAACCAAACCAAACCATCCAACCAAACCAAACCAAACCAACCAAACCAAACCATCCACAAATTTTCTCCAACCTTCCCACCTGACCTTCCCCCCCTTCCACCATTCACCACGAGCCACCAGAATCAAGGAGATGGGAAAAGCAGGACCGAGGCCTTGCGCCAACAGCCATCCTCAGGGAAGCGGCAAAGCGTCGGAAGCATCAAAATCTGGTTTTTGCCAAAGTCATTGGGTCGGTGGACCCTTGCAGGTGCGAACTGTTAGTTTTAGGGAGTTGCCAGACACTCAATGTGGATGGAATATTTACCTACATTTACTCCCTAAACTACCCAAATGAGTGTTCGGGATTGTATATCTCCATACCATGTTGTATTACCTCCATACCATTGTTTTCTTTTTGCGTTGTCAATCATTATCACATATCTATATATATATACAGTTGCTATGGAGGTGTGTTAAGTAAAACCAAAGATTACATATGATAATACAAAGTAATACAGGTGAAATTGTAGCGTTCTTTATGTTTGGATGTAATGATGTACTTGCACGATATTGTATGTATGCATGTACTTATACGTACATGTAAGTAAACATATCTAAAAATATGACAATCATTCTAAAAGATCAGTAGCAAATTTGTATCTTAAACAGTGCCTTTTTATATAGTATATCATATGTATATAAACGTCGGACGTGCTGCAAAGTGTAAAGGATACATACCCAGCTAGTCCAGAGAGTGCTGCTTGCACTGTGACACCTATGATCTATTGAGCACGTGACACCTATGATCTATTGAGCACCCTTTGGAGAGATTGGTTATGAAGTCGTAGTCGTAGAATAAGTCACATCACCAAATCTCCATCAAAAATTGAGTAAGACCTTACCAACCGACCCCTAAGTAAGGTGCGATCGAGCTATTAGATACTCAGGTTTTTTCGGGGTCCGTTCAGTGGATCGTGTTGGAGATTTCTTGGAAAATCATATTCTCTGTACATTTTACTCATAAACATATCAAAAAACCTTTGACAGTTTCGCATCTCGTTCTACTGCCTGGAAACAGGGTTGCTAAAAAAACATATGTAGTCCCTGGTATGAATAGAAAACATACTTCTTGAAAATCCAATCAACCAATCAGGATTTACAACCCCGAAAACCAAGGGCGGGAACCTGAAAATACCCCGACTTGGAAAAGGAGAAACATAGACCCAAACCACGCATCTTGTGCGTTCCAGCCGTTTGTTTTCGGGGATCGTTTCCTGGTCGCAGATTTTACAGAAAATACCCTGGCGGCGTTTTTTTGCCAAATGCCGAGGGACGCTCCTCGTTGCTCATACTCATGAGTTTTCCAAAGTCCAAATCCTGACCATTTCGAAAAAAAAGCACGTCAGAGACGGACAGACAGTGGAGAAAAAAAAGAAATGATACCAAACTCCGAAACTATAGTTGGTGGTTGAACCAGCCCATTTGAAAAATGTCAGATCATTTCCCCAATTTTAGGGGTGTGAATTAAAAACATTTGAAACCACCACCTAGAGAAACGCTGGGCCAAAAGTTCCAAAATCAGAGAAGAAATCGCCCACTGAATCGCTTTGGCCAGCGGGTTTAACATGCTCCGAATGGGGCTGGAATATCTGCCTACATGCGTGGAGATTTTTTTGGGGGAAATGTACTTCTTCATCATCATCTTCATCATCATCATCATCATCATCATCGTCATCATCGTCCTCATCGTCAAGTGATGAACCTTACACACTCATGTGCATTTTCCCTACCCAAAATCTGCCATGTGAAGTAAACTGGTACTCTGATGGTTTTTCTCATCAACCAAAGGTTAAGTTATATCGTTGGCGGCTACCACGTCCAAGAGAAACTGGATCTTACTCTACAAACCCGTCAACTCTTTGTTGGAATTTGACTGAAACTAATTACCATGAGGATAGCAACCAAAAAAACATCGAGTGCAACAAGGATAGCAGCCAAAAAAAAACACCATTCCTGTATGTCAAGTTGCGATTGCATGCAAGAACAGGTTTTATCAAAAAATCCTTCTCATCGTTCATGGCATGCCCGTTGATACAAGCAGTTCGGTGAGTTTGGTGCTTGTGTTCTTTGTTTTTTCCACCGATTTTTGCGGGGGTCAAGTGTTTCCCCTGTACCTTTTTACTGGTTTGCAAGGTGAAACGTCACTTCATTAAGTTGTGTTAGGATTCTTCGCAATACAAAAAAATGTGTGGCAAAAAATCTGCGGAAGAAACTCACAACAAAAAATGAATCCTATGCCCATATATCTACCTGCAATTTTGTTCACACAATATTTTTCGTATAGAAATGTCATGAATATCATTTATATGGCATGTTTATGAGCAATTTAAGAAACACCCCTTGGTTTTTCGGCCTCCTTTTTTGCCCCGATTTTTCCGGACCTCTCTAACCTCTCGCACTTTTCGCTCCTTAAAAAGAGAAGATCGACATCGAGAAGAAACTCTGGTGGGGTGGTCGACCGACCGAATCCGTTGCAGGTTTCGGCCGTTTTTCTGGTGTGAAGTTGGTTGTTTGTTGTTCGCAGGTGTTGGCAAGCCAACAGGCCCCCTGAAAAAACTGATGATTGGATCCGACGATCGCTTCCTCCTTTCCCAAATGATCCCTTGAAATCAAGGGGGTTTTTGGTCCAACTTCGGGGGTGTCAAAGGGAATAAAAAGATCCTTTTAAAAAGCCCAAGCATCTGCTTCATCCAAAGTCATCATTTCCGCAGGCTTGGAACCTCCAGATTCGCTCAAAGGGCTTCGAATCAACATGTGAAGCTTCGGAAAACGGACAGACCCTCCTGGGAAGTGTCCCTACTTGGAGGATCATCCCAGGACTTATAACTGGTTGAGGATCACCCCCATTTACAAACCATGAAGTTCGGCCATTTGGAACTAGTTGGTGGTTTCCACCCATTTGAAAAAATATTCGTCAAGATGGGAATCTTCCCCAAATAGGGGTGAACATTAAAAAAATATGTGAAACCAGTTAGTTTCTTGGAGGGGTATTGAAATATAAAGGCAGGGGCGACAGGGTAGTTATAAACCCTTTTTTGTACCCAAGTGACCCGGTGTTTATTAATTTCATTACCCAAGTGACAAAAGACACATGGGATGCGAATCAAACAACAAGCCGTCGATGGGGAAGGATGTTTTTCTTAGAAAAAAAAAGTAGCCACTCCTGCAGAAACTGCTCGTTTCTTCATTTGCAGATTAGCGTTCGTGTAGTGCTAGTGCCTATAGGATCCATGTATGGAATATATCCCTACATTTACCATCAATTTATGCCACATGTAGGCAAATATTCCATACATGGAGCATCTGGGACGCATCAAAAAAATACAAAAATTGACATGCCCCACCTTGCATGAAATTGAAATGTAAAGTAATGTGAATTTGCCGCAGAATTATAAGACGTGTTTGGTCCGAAACTCACTAGGAGATAGAACCGGTAGCTAGGGGTATGACCTACAGTAGTAATATCAATGTTCATACAATACGTAACTAACAACAAAATAAGAATCTCCGTATCTATCCCATGGTTTTATCATCTGAAACTTTCATTTCCTTTCAATTAGATTGTGAATGATCCCAAATCAAAAACTGTGAATCTCTTCCTTTTTCATCCTTTTTCAAACATATACACCATTTTTTCAAAATAAAACTAGTAGATACCCTCCGGTAAATTAACATATATAGTAGTGGAAATCCACCTGTTCCAATAGAAAAATACATCTACAACCGGTGGTCCAATTTCCAGCCAGCCATTCTAGTTTTCCGTCATGCCTTGGTCCCCATTACTTGGAGGATCATCCCAGTACTTGTCAGTGATTAATACCCAAGGTTCGTTTTCGTCCCCCTAAGGATCGGGCAACGTTCCCTTTCCAAATGGCCTTTTCATGGTGGGGTGATCCTAACTACGTCACTACGTATCCAAGTCCTGGGATGATCCCATCCTCCAAGTAGGGACCACCCCAACCCTGCCGGAGTTTTGACACAACACCGATATCGGCACCTCCTAAAGATTCCACCACTTTGGCTAAATCTTCCACCTCCTTGCCTTGGATTTTAGCTTACTTGGATGTCATGGGACGGAAGTTCAATATAACTAAGCTACTGAAATAAATGCTAGTTGGTGGTTGAGCCAACCCATCTGAAAAATATGAGTCAAATTGGGTTCATCTTCCCCAAGGATCGGGATGAAAATAAAAAATATGTGGAACCACCACCTAGAATGGCGTTTTGTTTGGAGTTATAACCCATTGATCCGAACCATTGATCCTCAGTTCCTGGGAGGGGCCTGGTGGGTTTTGGGGGGTTTGGGGCCTTCGAATCGGGGTACCCCTTCAGTAACAATCCCGGAATCACTTTCGGGGATCCCAGGAATCCCAAACCACCGGGCCCCAAACCAACAAGTAACCATTAGCTGAATGCTTGGAAAGAAAATAATAATAAATAAATAAAAAATCCCCAAATGGTGGTGAGAAATGGCTTCCGCCCAAGAAAAAACCTTAGTATCGTGGCCATGTAGTTGGGGGGACACACTCTTACAGTATTCTTATATTTGCTTCAAGTCGTCGGAAAAAAGAAACAAATCTTCCCCAAAATGTAGGGATATATCCATCTTCCCACAAAGGCAAAATCAATTACTAAGACTTAGATTTGCGATAGATGCTGGGAATCTTTTAAAAATATTCCTGCCAAATGGGTGGGGTTTTAAAAAAAAGTCCAAAAAATCATGATTTAACTATGGAGCCACCATTTTTCACAATTTTTTTCACCATGATTACCACAGCTCCGTAAAATAGCACCTAAAAAACACCATGGCCAGCTCCACAAGTTACGTAGCTGTGGAAGTTCCGGGGACTTCTCCTCCTCAGCCTGCCAGAGATTGCGTGAGCCAGGGGAGAACAAGATGGTTTTACCGATCCAAAGCTGGAAATCTTAAAGGATGAAACCCAACAGCGAATCCTGGATGGCCATAAAAAACAGACCACTTGAAGACTGAAAAAACTGTATGTTTTGTGTCTTACAGTAATGAGGGACTTTTCCAGCCAGAAGAAGATACCACATCATCTGTATAGATATCAGAAGATACCTGCTTGCATCTGGAGAGTGAGTCGTTAGGTGATTGTAACTTGTTCAACCTCGTGACAATTTATTCCACCCCTAGGATTGGTAGAGCTGTTGAGTCTCCTCCCAAGGCTGCGGGCTCACGCGTTTGCGGATACCCGGGTGATAATCATCCCCCCCCTCTGTTGATAAAAATCTGAACAGGAGAAGGGGTTCATGTGGTTTCTCTGACCTGCAAGAAAAAACAAAGAGGTGTCTCTTCCTCAAAAGAATAACACAAACTGATTGGTTTATAATCAAGTTTAATTGGTGGTTTTTTGGGTGGTTTTTTAGTGGTTTGGTCCATTCCTGGGAGAAATCCTACCATTCGTTGACTTTTTTTTTCAGCGGCAGAAACCCGCTTCCACCTACCTACCTGACCTGCTTCATTTTGGTCCATGCCAAGTTGAACTTGTAAGTCTCAAACTCCAAGGCTGCAGGATCCTGCACCTGGGCCAATGGGTTGTCTTACCTTACCACCCCAACCGAAAAGTCACATGACTGCCTGGAAAATTCACCATTTTTTAATAGGGGATAGGGGTCGGATACATCTTGGAAAATGGTTGGTGGACAAATTGTCATGTTAGTTTTCGGGGGGGAGTAATTTTGTCTTAACAGTGGTCACTATATGACACCAACCCAAGCTCCATGCTCTAGTATAAGGGAAAATTCTCCAAACTACCATATATTATATTTGGGTCGATTTGAATGGGTAGGAATCTGGGCCAAAAATTCTTAGTTGGTGGTTGAACCAACCCATCCGAAAAATATGCTCGTCAAATTGGATCATTTCCCCAGGTAGGGGTAAAAAGACAAAAAATATCTGAAATGCCACCACCCAGTTCATTTCCAGCTTTGTTTGGTTTAGGACATGGCGAATCTCCGGGGGCGACCTACTACTTGGCCGAGCCATTGAGTAGTTCATCTAAGCCCCCCACTCCCACCCCCGGAAAATGACCCTCCGGTAAACTAACATAGCTGGCTGGAACATCCCCAGGTTCAATAGGAAATACCTCTTCAAAAGGTCCATGTTCTATTGCTATGTTAGTTTACCGGAAAATTAACAAATGCGACCTGAAAAGTGACTATTTCAAAAGGAAAGGCTTGTCATCCAAGGAGCATTTTGCAGGGGCGAACTGTTAGTTTACAGGAGTGAAATCATTTGGCTATAATTAAAAATGAGCAGTGATCAAAAACCCTCGTGACATTCCACTATATTGGTTGGTTCATAGGGATCCTTGACATATATTGGCTTGTTAGAACTACCTATATGTATATATATATATATAGCTGGGTACTTGTAGCACTTGACACCCTTATAACCCAACCAACCAGGGTGAAATGATCACTGCTCAAATGTGTCATCCCCTTCCCAAAGAACTCATCGACATCGGCCTTCACCTCGGTCTTCGCCTCCGCCACTTTTTCCTGCAAAACGTAGCTTCCAACAGGGGATAGCGAATAGCCGGCGTGAAGGTTGGGAACGTTTCACAAATTCCATGTATCCCCAAGAAAATACAATTTTTTCAAGCACCATACCCAAAAAGCAAAACAAACACGCAAAATTTCCTTGGACGTTCAACATTATAGCTATGTCCTCGACGTAAATTGTCCAATTGTCCTAAAAGGTGACTGAAGCGGAGCTAGACAATGAATGGTTTGTTCATGGATAGTCAACGTGCCCCCTCCCAGAAATATGGTCTTATTGATTAACCATTGGTTTCCCCTAATAAGGCCTTAATTAAACCCTTATTTCTAGGTGGGGATACGTTGGGGGAGCAGGTTAACCAGCCATAATTTACCTTCATCTGAGCAACAAAACCCGTAGACATGACATTCCATTAATTCTACCCATTGGTTCATAACAGGATCCCTTAGAAAGGCTTCTTATCATCTCTAACTGGTTAGCATTTGATCCTGTACAGCAAAGGGTTTTGGTGCTCACCTTGTTCAACAATACCACCACTTTGTTGGCTTTTCAGTGAATAAATTGGCTATGAATCAGAATCATGGGAATAAATTGGCTAAAGTTGCAGCCACTCCTTTTTTGGGTGCCAAAAAAATCTGGATCCACCTTGGAGTCCAAGTTTGGTAATACAGAAATGGATCATAATTTCATTTCTGTTCTGTATTCAAATGGATCCATTTTTTTGGAGCTCCCAAATCAGTTTTGTAAAGCATACATACCAACTAGTTACTAGATGGGATATATTAATTATCTAACTACCGATATCACAACTGGAAGTTCTTGCTTAAAAATTGGGTGAACACTTGTATGCTGGCCCCTTCACCCGTCGCCACCAGGATTTTTGATCCCCCGCAGCGTCCTGCTGCTGGATCGCGGCTCGAAGATGGAGTTCTGGCCGAGTTTTGCGGGGTCAGTGATCTTGGATTTACTTTTTCGGTGCTTGGAAGAAGTAAAAACATATTCTCCCAAATCGTGGGTTTTCATGGTGATTTACCATGGTAGCATCCGTAAAAAATCACCTTAAAGAAAATCCAAATGATTGGGAAAAAGTGAGGATTTCTTTACCCATAAAAATTCCATGGGATGAGGTATATTTGCCTACATGTTTTGGTGGATTTTTGATGGTATAAAAGTAGAATACGTACAATAATGGGAACTTGAAGAGAGAGGCACCCTCTGTTAATCTTGCGTGAAAAAGGTACTGTGAGGAGAATCACCCTAAATTCCCTTGATGGAATTTAGGGGGAGAGAAATCGCGTGCGTTCCTTCCAGGATGCCAGTGACCACCAGGACTTTTACATTTCTTGTGCAGGGCATCGCTATGAATCAAGACTTTCACTGTTGCTGGACGCGGGGTACATTCAAAATAGAGGGCCCAGATATAGCTTTTGGATGATGCACTGAATAGTATACAAATCACCATGGTTTCCCGTCCTTGATTATATAATCTGAGCAATTTATTATAAATCCTTAACCTGATTTAAGGAAACTTTTGGGGGGATTCCCTTACTAAACTACCTTTTGGGGTGACCTCGGCTGAGGTCGTTATAAATTGACCAGATATAACGGTACTTTCTGTGCTGTGGTTTCACCAAACATTTCAGGCACCTCAAATGGAAAATACTCACCTATATATAGCTATATAAGCTGTATGGATACGGCCTATGTAAGGGAAAACTCACCCCCTAAAATCGCCTTATAAGGTTCAGTACCTCCATTTTAGATATGATGGTTTGTTCTGACAATGGTTGGTGTATGGGACTTCTTTTACCCAGGACATGATATGTTCATCGGAAACCAACTTGATGCTATCAATTTATTTTGCACCAAAAAAATCTCAATTTCATTTGGCGCGATCAAATCACTATATAAATCATCTTGAAATTAACAGAAATCCACAAGAGTAATCTGCATATCAGATTGTTTTTGTGCCCGCCAACCTGCCCAAAATCTCGCAACAACTGTCATCTGAATCACCCACTATCCCCCAAGGAACTAACATATCCGATCTTGGGAAAGGAAAATCATCTTCAAAAGTGCCTCGGGATGGGATATGTTCGTTCCCAGGAGGGCAAGTTACTAAACCACCCTACTTTGTTGAGATGACTGTAGTCACTTTAGTCTCACAGCTGGCTGGCTCAACTGCCGCTTAAAAAAGTTTCACCTGGTCTGCGAACTTCTTGGGCACCCGTAGCACCTGCAGTGATTGATTTTTTGTCAGAAATCCTGTGGCAGATCATATGGTTCATCAAAAATCGAATGGGACCTTACCAACGGACCCCTAATTAAGTTGGTAGAGCTAGTAGATACTCAGGTTTAGGGGTCCGTTCAGTGGGTCCTGTTTGAGATTCCTTGATATGAGAAAACTATCCCTGTTTAACCATACGGTTTCAGGTATATAGCAAGCAGTGACTGCCGGATTTCTGAAATATCAATGGTACCACTTGGATTGTTTCAAGGGTTGGGTTCCAAGCTCGAGATGATTTGCTGTCACTATTTGGATGATCCACAAAGGTGGCTACAACAGTGATTTTGCGGGCAAAGAAATTGTATAATCTACAAATTTCCACCCGCAATGTAACAGGCACTCGTTTTGCTGCATCGGTGTATAGATCTGTGGTTTCACTTTCTTTTTCTGGCTAAACTCCATAATCTACTTGGCATCACAGTTAGCAAGTGGTTTAGTAACGATCATTAGATCCATTCAGGCCATTTGGACCACTTGGGATGATCCTCAGGGCTTAACCTCAAGAAAGTGAGTCCTCATCCTGGCCTCTCTGAAAGATATAGGTCTCTGATTTACTGCTGATGAAAACAACGGGAGGTTCCCCTCGGAATCACCCCCCACCAAAACTTGTTCGAAAAAAAAATGCAAAACACCCATTCGGAATGAAGAGAGGTCGTTGGACGTTTTGTAACTTCCCCAATGATCCAATCAACCTTTGGGACATGTTTTTTACTGCTAAAGAATTCACCTGAGGACCCTGTGACTGAACCGGTTTCGCAGATAGCACCTGTGAATGCCTCAGTGACGAGACGGGCTGAACCGGAGGGGTGAATGCTACGAATGGATTTGCTTAAGTGTAATGCTTGGATATGGGGGTTTCCTAAAATGGTGGTACCCAACAACCATCGGTTTTCCTACTAAAAATGATCATTTTGGGGTGTTTTTGGGGGCACCACCATTTAAGGAAACACCCATATGGCCACGTCTGTTTCCCGCTAGTTCGCTTTACTTTGGCTGTAAAGATTCGATCCGAAGAAAATGAAGAAAACCACACAGTTCTAAAAAAACGATTCGGAAAGTTGTGTCGATTTGAAGCCAAAGAATTACTAGTTGGCGGTTTTAACCCATTTGAAAAATATTACTCAAATTGGGTCACTTCCCCAAATCAAAAATCTTGGAAACCACCACCTAGATTCCCTGGAAGCAACAATACATCCTAAGATTCTGTTAGCCAAAAAAATTCACATCATGTCTAGATCTCTCGAGGTGGTAGTTGAGGACCAGCACATCCTTTCCGTATACTTGGAATACTAATTTCCTTTTGAGATGGCTTCCTGGCAGGTGCTATGTTAGTTTTAGGGGGAGTGTAGTCACCATTCAGCCAAACCTTTGGAAACATTTCAGGAACCTTTTGTGGGATTTTTCAATCTCGATTTTTTTCGGTCGATCCGATTGGGATCGGGTGAAAAAAAAACCAGCGCCATCCCCCTGGAAGTCCAAGACCAAACAACAAATATCAACGAATGGTCTTTAAAGATGATCCATGTAAATGATTCCCTATTACCAAGGGGCAAAATGTTGTTTTTGGACTTCTTGGGTTTCTAAATTTCACAGTTGTTCTGGGTAAAATATAGACAACAGTTTAGACGAAAAATCCACGATTCCTAAACTCTCTTGATCACTCTTGGCTCAAAAAAAATCCTCCCGATTCTTTGGCAGGCGGCAGCGAGTTAAAGTTTCCAGGAGTTCGAGTTCAAAAGCCAATTTTTTTGGTAAGGCCATTTTGGGGTCACAAACTCCCCCCAAGCATCTTTTTGGGTAAAAAAAACGGTTCGAATTTCCGCAGAACACCCAGCAAAGTTGCATGGTTCTCCGAACTAACGGATTTGTTACACATCAAACCTTGCAGCTTGCATTGTTAGCTGAATGTTTGAAGTTGAAATTGAATCAAAAAAATTGCAGGTGTTTGCAACAAACATATTCGTTCTCTTTGCCGGCATTTCCACCAACTCCTTTCATCCACAATAAAATGATGCCACTCATACAGCACACGTTTTTCTACAAACCACGCTTCGAAACCGAGCGCAACATACTACCATCACCAGCATCACCAGCACCATCATGCCCTGTTGCTGTCACCAGCTGATAGGTCAACAACGTCAGCGCAGCGAGGCTAGTGAAAACACTTCGACCTTGGAGGGTGGCTTTTCATCCACGTTGCAAAAGTCGGATCAGCTATTCGTCAGGAACGGAGATTCCTAGAAATAGTAATAGCATGCAATCGCATGCACGCACCCAGTGGATAGCATTCTATACTCGCACGTGTGATTCTGAGGCCGTCTCCTTATACTATGAAGTCGTGCTCCAAAACCCTGTTCAAATCTGCAACTCTGCATTGACTGCATGGGGTTCCCTAGTGTTATCAGTTATCAACTCACTGCCATGAACGTTCGTTTTATACTTGACATGGTGGAGAATGTTTCTGCGCTTTATGCCAGTAGTGCTTCAAGAAAACTTGCTGTTTTGATCTCTGCGTGTTCGCGCTTCCTTTCACAGCCTGCTGGAACTGCATGACGCATTGGAAACCATATGGGATTGGGAAACCTACCACCAGGCAAACCCACACAACAAAGAAACGCGCCTTGCGTAGACGACCGCAAGACCGTATTCCCTTCAAATTGTATTTGCGGCTTTGTCTTATTTTGTAATATTTTTCGGCCTGCAATTTGATGAGCCTGGAAGATGGGAAGATTGGCGCGTGTAAGATGGAGCTAAATTGAAAATATGCACAGGGTCGCATTCGAGGGGTTGTCGGCGTCGTTCCAAAGTAACGTCTTGCGTGAACGACACTTCGAAAGCCCCCTTTGCTGCAGAACACTTTTGCATCCTGTTACAGTGTCTAGGGGGACCGGTGCCTTTGACTCATGACTTGAAGTAATTTTGGCACCAACAAAGGCTAATGCTCCTATGCTGTTGGCCTTCAAATGCGCTGACCTTGGCAACCCTGACATGACAACCGGCAATGACGTCGGCTCCAGGCGCGTTGTCCAACCGAAGACGAATCGCATTGCTTCTGTGATTTTCCTTGATATTTTGGGCCTGGAATGAGGTCTGCATGGGGAAAGTTCTGCTAGAAATCCGCCCTTTCGACTGGGCGCGGGTGGGAAATCTAAACTCCAAGATCCAATGGCCGCAGGCTGGACTGAGACGACGGCCATGTAGGAAACTGAGATGACGCCACAACAACAACAACAACCACAACCACAACAACAACAACAACAACAACCACAACCACAACCACAACCACAACCACGACGACGACGTGTGACGTCGCTAGGTTAGTATTGGCCCTTTATCAAAATAAATATTTTGTTTATCCTACAGGGGGATGGCCTCAACCCATACTCATTCATTTTCATCTTGATTCCCCACGAATTGCAAAAAAAAAACTTTCCTTAACCAGCTAGAATTCTGAAAAAAAAAACGGTTATTTATGCTCAAATTTGATTGGGGGTCTCCAGTAGTCGGATTCAACTAATTGCTGTTGATGGAACCAAAAAAAACAAAATCAGTTGATTGTGGACGTACCAACCATCCCAACCAGCACACCTCGCCCAGTTGGTACGTTTTCAAGTTGGAAGTTCTGCCGACATTTCTACCGTAGGATGCATGTCTTGTAGAAAATTATCCTGCTTTCAATGGATGTTCCAGGTTCGGAAGTAAAGTGTGGGATCGGTAGTATAATCACCCAAGTGGCAGGTTTATATACCGCTTATGTAACCAAGGTAAAATCTATGCCTTCGTTTGAGGGGGAAAAAAAATCCCAACCCACCTATCACCAGAACCAGAATAATCCATTAGATGCTTGGAGGATATCATCCCATGACTTGGATACGTGGTTAGGATCACCTCCCATTTATTGGCGCCATAAAAAAAATGGCCATTTGGAAGGGGTCCCACGTTGCCCGATCCTTAGGGGACGAAAACCATCACCATGGCGCTTACTAAATGGGATGATCTAGTGCAGGAACTTGATCTCTTTTCAGGGGATAGTTGGACGTACCCCCACCAGCGTACCCTGGCAAATCCCTACATAAGCCCTATATAGTGGGTATCTTTGGGTTATAATCCCCAAGAATACCTAGAGAACACAGCGTAAATGCCATGGGTACACTCTTAGGGGTACATCCAATTGTCCCTTGATTTTTGCAGATTTGCTATGTGTATATATATATATAATTATATATATATATTGGGTGTGGCACCCTTCCGCCAGTGGTAGCCATGAAGATTTAGGTTACAATTCCCCGAGCCTAGAAATGTAATCAATAATTCTAGTGGTCACTGTTAGTGGGTGGGGGGGACAACCAGTGTATATATGAATGTTTATATTACATATATAAATGTTTAAATACAAATGCATTTATGTATGTATATATATACATATTTAGTGGAACAAGATGTAGAAATGATCCTACAAAAAGGTGACAAAAAAAAATTAAACATGGTAAGAATCAAAAAATCATCTTCAAGAAACAAAAATCATCTAGAAAAACCTTTGTTTTAATCCAACCAATCATTCAAGTAGCTGGTCAATTCACCAGTTTCACTGCTGCTTTTTACCAGATTTCGGGACACATCAACCCCGTATTCCCAATCTGCCTAGAGAAATAAATCCAAAAAAAAAAAAGCGCCTTTTTTTTGAGTGTTCCAGTCACCCCACCACATGTAAACTTGAACTAGTTGGTGCGAACCCTTATTGCGACCAGTTGCTTTAGTAGGGAAATGATCCTCCGTTGCAACCATTTGCTCATCACAACCCAGTTCAGTGGTCACCGAAAATCGTTTTGAGGATGACTAACCGCAAGGATTTGGAACTAAAACGCAGTGTGCCCTGTATATGTATATACAAGTACTTACCGTATGAAAAAAAACACCTTATATCTGCTCGTGGATGAGTGCATCTAAAACAACGAATCATGATGAAATGTGGATCTTTTTCCAGTTTTCTTAGGACGAGAAAATCACAACATCAGAAGCAGTCAGTTTTACAAACAAAATGCGCAGAAAGGGTCACCTTCAAAGCCGCCAGGATTTGGTTATTTTTTTTCCAACCACCATGGACCGCCAGAAATGGAGGTTTTGGATATGTTCCAGGACACATCTAAGCTTTACAAGCATCCCCTTCGCCAAAAAAAAGCAGAAATGGAAAATTTGAAAATCTATGTAGAGTACGAACCCTTAAAACCAACATAGAACCTGAAAATGATTGGTTTCCACAAGAAATCTTCTAAGGGTCCATGTTCATGTTCTATCTATATACATTAAATTTCAGGGGTGCTCTTGTGAAACTAACACGTCAATGGAAAATGTATGGATTTTCATGTTCTATTCAAATTTCAATCGTCCACTGTCATGTTAGTCTACATCGGATTTTCTAAATTTACGTTGTGTTTATTAGCTCGATGTTTTTGTTCCTGAACAACATTCCGTTCAAGCTTTCAATTCAAATCGTCCCCAGTCTTCCGTGACAACTATATAACTAGCAAACATACTGTTGATGGAAGAAATCCTGCACCACCTGGGATGTACAAAACCCTGTAACTAATGGGATAAACTACCAACCTCAACTGGTTAGCCGGATTTCTGAACCATGATTGGATTGTTACTTAGGGGTACCCGGATTCGAATCCCAAACCACCAACCAACCCAAACCAACCCAAACCATTAGATGAGCCAACATATTTCAAAACAAAACTCACCAGGGTCAACTGCTCAACTGCTTCACCTCCCGACTGTTCTCAAAGCTTCCGACATCTCCACCTTTTCAACGCCATCCGGGCAGCTGCCATGGCGTTTCCGTCCGTCCGTGGGTACGCACGGTCACGCAGGGACGCAGGCTGCGGAAAGCTTGACGTTTTTTTGGCGGCACCGTTTGGAAATGCACCAATTTTGCAACGAGATTCCCACCCCACAAAAAAAGCCCGGAAACGCCGAAAGCTGGGTGATTTGCTGATCTGTAATATGTGGAATCCAACTTTCATGGTGTTTTTTCTTTTGAAATACCCTCTGGAAAACAAAGATGAAACATCATGAAACCCAAAAATTGGTGATTTGTAGATGTTTCTCCTTTTCCAGGGGGTCCTTTTTTCAGGTTCCATGTTTGTTTTCAGGGGTGTAGCAAGAAAAGGAGTGCCTTTTTTTTACAAACAAAATTTTAAAAACATCCAACAAAGTTGGGTGAAATAACTTAGAATGACTATAGTCTATAGTAGTCATAAATGTGGATGATTGGAGTCTGGGTGAATCTCAATATTTCAGCAACTTGGATGTTCCTAAAATAGCCGGGCAATTCCACTACTACAACCCCCCTTGTACTCAGGGGGTGAGATATCGCAACAGCTACATCGTTAGATGAAATTTTACCCACATGAACCCCCCAAGCCAAACCTGTGTGATCCCTTTTCATGAGTTTTGCTGGTTTCATTTTTTGCACGGCTACGGTTTGAGGCCCTCAGAATATGGCTTATTACCCCTAAAAACAAAGGTTTGGTAGGTTCCCATGGCCCATATACAAGACGGAGTTTGTTGTTCAATCCCCAACAAAAAACTGCATAGGGAACAGACCATTTTCCCGCCCTCCACCCCCAAAACTAAGGGAATCCCATCATAAACACTAAGTAACCAGGGGCAACTCCCACTCCGCTCAGTTCATCAACTGACGACATTTGTTGACAGATTTTGAAGGTAGTATACCCTCTGATGAAGTTCGTTGGCATGGAGGAAAATTGCCAAAAAAAAAAAACGAGTTATTTGGAGCATGTTCTATCTGCGACTCTAAGATTGAAATGGGGAAATATGAGGATATTGACATGCATTTGTGGCCAAAGTTGATGATGTGTTGGAATATGACGTTGAAGAAACAAAAGAAAAGTCATTCCTACAAAACTGGCATTTACATTCCAGGAAGTTGGGAAGTGTTTTTTTCTCGCCCTTGCAAGAAAAAAACCCTGAGTTTGCCAAACAGTGCTGCAGCATGAGGAAGATCTCGTTTCCGAAGTAGCAAGGACTGGCCCCCATTCAAACGCAGGAATCGCTGGGTGGAAAATCCGAAAATCCATCTTCCAACATCCGATCGAGGAAGGTACTATTTGGTGTGTTTAAATCAAATCGCGGGAAGCCCACCGCCCCCCGGCCCCCCACCACAACGGTTTCTTAGAGAAAATTCCAACAAAACCCTGGAACATACCTCGGACCGAAAAAAAAACACCTGTTTATAAAAAGAATCCTTTCAGATTTGGATTTTGGGATATCTGGGATATGTTTTTTGGGGGGTTGTTGGAATTTTCACTGAATTTTCCTAGATAGTTTCCTACTATGCCAATTTGTTCCTATGGGTTTCCTGCTGCTGGCATTCGCTGTTCGTGAAGGGAGCCTAAGTGACAAACACTTCTACTAATGGATTTTTCTGGTTCTGGGAGGATATAGGTGCTACTTGGAGGATCATCCGATTTAGTAAATGGTTAATGACCATGGTTAGTAAGTCCCCTCAGTAGAGCTGTTCCCTTTCCAAATTGGCCTAAATGGCCTATAAATGGGGGTTACTAACCACTTACTAAATGGGACGATCCTCCAAGTAGGTGCTAGATACCACGATACGTTCACCCCTTTCTTGGCAGTTTATACCACTTATGAATACCAGGATGTTCGAAATCACCTTCCGAATCGGATGTTCGAAATATGATGCATTCATTGGACCCAAACATGTCAATTCCAGGTTGGATAAGTTTCAAAATAGCTAGGAGATTCTCCCTTACTTTTCTATTGATGGTTGAGAAATCCAGCAACCAACCTTACGGTACGGTTGTAGCTGTGAATACCCCTACAATTTACAATCCAAACATTTTAAGTCATCCCAAAAAGTGGCGTAAGATTTTCTGAACCATCAACAGTTTCGCTATTCGGGATTCCCTAGTAAAAATGTAATAATCCTGGTGACTGGAATCTGGGTGGAGTGTAGTTCCAAACTATACCTTTTTTCTAGTTGGTGGTTTAAACCCAGCCATTTGAAATATATTTGTCAAATTGGATCATATCCCCAAGTAGAGGTGATAATAAAAAATATTTGAAACCACCACCTAGCAAACTATAGCCGTTTTTCCTGTTGTTTCAGAAAGTTACCATTGTCCCGAGACCCACGGGTCCCTAATCATACGGGTCCCGCTGGAATCCAGGAACTTGATTGCTTCTCCCCGTCCCCCTCAAGGCAGATACATCCCTACATTTTGAACCTAAAAAAACATCCATTTGCAACGGAAAATCATCTGAACCAAACCTTCATGACATTGTGTTCCATGCGTCAATTTTCTAAAATTTGTCGCGAGTACAAGTCTATTTTTGCCCCCTTTGGGTTACTATAAACAGCAGACATATTTCTATAAGCATCTGCCAGGATATGTATTCCCGCCAAGCATAACCTGGATCTGAGTTGCACTCGGGTCCACCACAGAATTTGGATCACCCACAGAGATGAGCACTTGTTCGCTCAGGTGGTGGAGAGTCAGCGTGCACCATCGATGTATGTTGGCCAGGATCGTGCTCGAGGTCAAAATTTGGCAAGTCCAAGGATGCGACATCAAACGGGATATCGTTCAGCCACATGTGGATTGGGGGTACCGACCTTTGGTGCATTTCATGTGTAGAAAAATCTCTGTCATTTGGTTTGGATGGGTTTTTCCACTTGTTTATAACAAGACTATATAACCTACTTGGAGGACTTACAACAACAACTAACCATGTCAGCAAATGAACCACATACAAACTCATCTGGGCAAATGATTTCCTAAACCTGAATTATATACGGAGATTTCGGGGGACACTGGGACACTTCCCTTACTTTTCACCACCATTTAAGGTGACCAAGCGGTGGGAATAGGTCGTTCTAAATTGCCGAGACCCATGCCTTCATGATCCTCCAAGGGGCCCCTCCTCACCTCCCCTGTCACGCGCCACACAAAGCCGCCCTTGTTCAGGCAATCGCCGATGCTGGCGACCTTAAGCTTAGCTTATAGGCTTATAAGGACATGGCGGCTGGTGACAACCTGGAATCAATGGAAAATGTTGCATGCCTCCAAGAAATATCCAACAGGACCCACTGAACGGACTCCTAAACCTGAGTATCTCATAGCTCTAGCAACTTACTTAGGGGTCCGTTGGTAAGGTTCCATTCAATTTTTGATGGAATGCCTGCTTGGTGTTTTTGTTTAAAGCATATCCTGAAAACGACGGCCTCGTTTGTAAAAAGCTACGGTAGTATTAACTTGTTGGAATATGCGAATCTTAAATAGTAAACATTCACCATAAACCCTCAACATCCGCCATCTGATCGGTTTTTCAGCATGATGGACAAACGGAATAAATTTTTCACCAACCTAGATGTCCCTGAATTTCCCAAAATACTTTAACCAGGAGTCATCCCTTTTCTGTTGGTCGGTTTTCTACCTGAAAAAGATCGCCCACTTGGAGGATCATCGCATTTAGTAAATGTTTAATAACCATGGTGATCGTTTTCGTCCCCTAAGTACGGCAATGTTCCCTTTCCAAATAGCCTTTTTGTTGGCTTATAAATGGTGGTGATCCTGACCATGAGCCCCCAAACGCCATGAAAAATAAAGTAAATAGCCACCAAAAAACCAGGGTATTTACCGTAAAACCCTCTAAAAATGCAGGTTTGGGGAGCCCATGGTGGTTGGTATAAGTTGGGGGTGATCCTAACCACTTACAAGTCATGGGATGATCATCCTCCGGTCCAAGCAACATATATAACCAACCAAAACATCACCTCATCACCACCCGAAACCCGCCACCTCTTCCGTGACGGTGGCTCGGGGTTCCAGACCACGGCTAAAGGTTTCAGCGCTTTCAGCTCCTGTTCCCCCAAAACTACTTGGATGTGCCAGAGGAATTGGTAAATGGATAGTAAATGGGCTATAACCCCAATATACCCCATGTAGAAGTAGATTATAATCCATTTACTAGCCATTTACTAACTTCCTGGGACATCCAAATATGTCAATTTCATTGCACCAACTGTTGATGGAGAAAAATCTAAGAAAAAAACACAGGCTAGGTGAGATGTAGTTGTTTTAAAAGAAACAATGTAAGTTCAAATCACACTATGTTTATGGTATAATATGATGTAATACATCTTGTTTGTGGTTTTTTGGATTTCTTTCCATAAAGTGTATGTGGCATTATCCTTCCAAAGTAGCACAGTAGGTAAAACATGGTACTGAAGAAGCTGACTGCTTCGACATCATTGATTTAGGTGGTACCTAGTATCATGTCAAGTCTGAAACATGTATATCCTCTTGTTTGCAAGTGGTTCCTAATCATATTATGAAAGAACATAAAACCCATGAAAAGATTTACAAGTGGTTCTTGGGTTCAACAGACCACGTTCAATACAGAGGCTAACTCACATCCTAGTGTATCATGTAAAAAACAATAGGATTCCTAAGAGGGGGTGATGATTCTCCTAATCTTCCCTGACGTTCCCCAAGCTTCCCCAATCTTCCCTGGGAATCCTTAAGGTTCCCCAGTTACCCCCCTTGAACACCCCCCCCTTAAGAACCCTACCAATACATTGGTAAACATTCATGGATGATCCTTACGGTTTATGATTTAAAGTCCCTCATGTTCTAAGCGGGTGATTGTTCACCCCAAAAACCTTCAAACACCTCAAAAACTCATAGGAAAAATTCCCATGATTCTCAGCTTCTCGCTTCCCACATAGCAAACGGTCCGGTCACCACCGGTTGAGCCGCTCAGCACATTTTTCTCGTCGCATACCTCCAGCAAACCTGGGCAAACAAATCCAAAATATACTCCAAGGGGAACCAAAAAAAGGTGAGGCATTTTCGGTGCGATTTTTTTGGCCAAAAAAACAGAACAGAATTCTGTTCTAAGTAAGCTACTAGTAAACTATCAATCAGGTCTTGAAAACATGTTTTTTTTTCAGGAGCGGTGTACAGGTACTGAAGCCTCAAAGAAACGTGGACTGCATTCAAGTTGTGCGATACCAAGTTTGGAATTTGCTGAAGTTTTTTCAAAAGAGAAAAAAAAGAAGACTGCCCGAGGTGGGGACACCGACGAAAGAACTCTGCCGATTCATTTTTGTCAAAATGATCATGGTAAGAATAGGGATATTTAAATATATATATATATATATTTCAATGTGTTCGATAATATATCTGTTTACATCTTCTTAATTTTGGTAGAGGAACTTCGCAATTTTACACCCATGAATAATGTTTTTCTTGGCGGTAACAAAAGCACGCTCTGAAGACAGCAACACACAGCCAGCCCCGTCCTATATGGGTTACTGGGGCATGTTTGTGGAAGAATGAATGATGTTGCATGGACGTGGAGTGATTATTTCACGGCAGGTATGTATCCTCCAGGTGACCTGGTGTGTGGATACTCTTCTTTCGGCGCTCGGGGTCTTCCGCCATGCAAATTAATTCGTCGGCCCTTCCTTCTCGCACCAGCGTGCGGAAGTCTCCGGCTCCAACTAGACGGTGCGCCACAGAGCCGGCCACCTCATCTAGTGGGACCTTGCCAATGGCTTGGCCGAGGCCTTCTTCTCGGGTCCGACAGTGAAACAACATGCGTTGTCGGATGGCCGCCCGTGCATTGCCGGACAGGACGACTTGCGATGATGGCATCCAAACAAGACCCAAACGAAAGTCGATGCCCTTGACGCTGGTCAACGCAGCCGCTGGATCCAAACGGGTGACATCCAGCTGGAAAGTCTTGGCTATGCGTTTTGTTGACCTGCATGGGCGAATTAAAGGCCAGACCGGCGTCACGAAGGAGCGCTTGGCCCAATGCAATGATCTTGCGTGCATCTGTCTTCTTTGGCGCGTCGTAAGCCTTCTCGGATGAGACGGCGAGACGTACTGCACGAATTAGGGAACCATCGGCCAATGGGCGGGGGGATTTAAAGACCGCCTCCTGCCCAATTTCGGCGATGGCCGTGAGAATTCCGCGGACGGAGGGGGTCCGCACCTGAAAGCAGTAGCGTGCGTGTTCACACACGCGCTGCAGGAGCCCGAAGATTTGGAGGTCTTCTTTTTTTCACACATACTGGACTTGCCAGGCGTCAGGGAGGTCAGAGCTTCTGCCTGTCGCTTCAGGATGGCCGTGCATACCAGGGACAGCTGCTTCAGGTGTTCGGAGCCCGGTGCGATCCAAGCGTCGCGAACGTAGATGGGGCACGGCCCCCGTCTTGCACAGGGGGGGGTTGTCTGTTGGACCCCCACCGACCGAGCACGTGCAACACATAGCACCTGGCAGAGACGCACGACCGCCAAACGTGCACCTCTGAAAAAAAGGAGCTCGGAATTCAGACAGCTCTGCACTCTGAACAGACAGACAAGATTTGTCCACTAAGGGCCGTTGGAATCCAGACGGCTCGGCACTCTGAAAAGACAGACTCAGACACGATTTGTCCGCTAAGGTGCCGTTGCTTTTTTCTCTTGCCTCGTTCTTTTATCTTACGTTCTAAAAACGCCCTTCTCTACTTCTAAAAAATCTCTCAGGACAGCAACTCACTCGACTTCTCACAGGCTTTCTACTTCTAA
Organism: Breviolum minutum Mf 1.05b.01; assembly: GCA_000507305.1. Classification (NCBI taxonomy): domain Eukaryota; class Dinophyceae; order Suessiales; family Symbiodiniaceae; genus Breviolum; species Breviolum minutum. The sequence continues at coordinate 53,799 of DF240180.1, forward strand.
AAATCTCTCAGGCCAGCAACTCACACGACTTCTCACAGGCTTTCGCCGTCCGACGTGTTCGGAAAAAGTCTCCGAGTTTGTGGGGTGGGCCCCGTGCTCGAACACCGCGCCTCCACGAATTGACGAGCGGCTTGGACCTCGTCCTGGTCCAAGCCGTCGTGCGATTATATGACACCAACCCAAACAATGCTGTATTATAAGGGCAAATTCCTCAAATTTACATTTGCATCAAGTTTGATTTTTTTCAAAATGGGTCTCAATTTTCATGACCTGAATCTGCTTTCACCGTTGTTTAGCGAGGTTTTCAGTCGTTCAAAATTTAACGACAATTCCTTCAACATGAGATCCCACGCCCTCTCCTTCTTAGGCCTCCCCCCCTTCTAGAGTTACTTATTCCTGCCTTATTCCTGAAACATGAAAATAGCACCGAAAGTAAGGCCTTAGGAAGGGATTATTAACCACCATCCCCTTTTTTAGCCCGGCCGTTAAGGCCTTATTACCTGAGGGAAAAAGTGGCATTGGGAGAGTACCCTTACTTGGATGTCCCAGGAAGTTAGTAAGTGGGTTACAACCTACTTATAACCTCAATATTCTCCATTTATAAGTAGGTTAAAACCCATTTACTTACCGTTTATGTAATAACTCCATTGATCCTAACTTCCAACGGTACATCCAAGCAGATTCTCAATGACACCCCAGCAACTTCTCAGCAATTTCGTCTCAAAGTCCAGAAGTTGTGCGGCATGAGGATTCTCTGCCTGGATTTTTTTTTTAGTGCTTGGTTGCGGACAACCTGACATGAACCAAGAAATCCTGGTTGTTTCAAAAGGGTTTCGGGTTTATAGGTTTACGGTTTACGGTTTATTTTCTAGGGTTTAGGGTTTGATTGAAATTCTGGTTGTTTACTTTAATAGGGATCCTTATTTCATGGTTTATTGCAATCCCCGCGTTTAACTGGGTAGGAATTTCATCCCCTATATTACCCCAAAAACAAAACAGGGGCCCTTTTTTCAGGGCCAAAATGGCGGGGATATTTGAAAGGTAACGATCCTCGTGGAGATAAAAGGGGGAATAAATCCCATTTTGAGCCAGGAAACTCTTTGAGAAAAGCCTTCCTGGAAGGTTCGATAATTTTGACATGAATCTAAACCAAAGATCCAAAGAATATCTCAAGATATCTCAAGATATAGTACTCCCCCGAAAGCGAATATATAACATATCCTGAAAAATGCAGGGACGGGAAGATGAGCCTTTCCTTTTTGAAACGGTCCAAATTATAGCTCACGGATTCGTTCATGTTCGGAGGGGTTGAACAGATCTTCATTGGTTGGTTTTTTTTCCATCCAAAATACACACCTGAAAAATTCATACCACCTGGAAAGTAGATGGCGCATCTCTTATCATGGCCCCTTACTAAGCCACCTTTTGGGAGTTGCGCCATCTACTTTCACTATGGTGTACGTGGAAAATAAAATGAAGGTTTGGAAGTCGTAAGATGAGTTTCCTTTCAAATCTCGGTGATTTTTAAATTCAAAATCGATCTGGGCACGCTTGATCAGTGTTTTTTTAAGAACTATATATATCCTCTAGGATCAAGAAACACATCCATGTATACATACTGTTGATGGAAGAAATCCCAAACAACCACCTGGGATGTAAAAAACCTTGTAAATACTGGGGTAAAGTACAACCTCAACTGGTGCAGGATTTCTGAACCATCAACAGTATGCATATTTAATTCGACCTAAATTGAGACTGGAAGGTAAGGCAAATGCAAGTAAAATATACCCATGGGTGGATGATATAGGTATCGGCAAATCATGATACATCCAATCTGAGTATATCATGGTATCTAGCCAAATGGAATGATATTTCACTAACCTAGATATCCCTGAAACAGCCGGGGTCCCTGGGACCCTTCCCAAAAAAGGCTACCAACCTTAGGGGGTTACCCCGGGTTGCGCCGGGCGTATTGCTCCAAGCAGTAATCATGACCCCTCCCTTATACCTGGACCAACGAAACGAGCTACCCCTGGATATGCTGGGGAAATGTGAATGACAAGTATTGGATTAGTTACATTTTGAGTATGACAAGTGTTGGATCCAATACTCATTCCAGCTGGAATACTCATCCACAATTAAATTTGGCATCTTTGATTGCAGTTCCAACTCCCCAAATTCCAGCTGAGTAGTGGCGACGCTCCTTGGCTCAATGGCTAGCTTTCGAATGGTTACACATCTTTGAAACTGGAATACTAAGCCCGCGGACCCATTTGAGGCATTGCAAAAAATGGGCGGAAAACAACAAGCACAACGAACTTTTGAGACTATATGTATCTTATGTGATTTCCCAAAGACAAGCTCGAAATCATATTGTATCGGGTCTGTCCCTCAAAATGCACCTTCGGTTCCAAGGGTCCATAGCAATCCAGATGCCCTTGAAACAGCTCGAGGAGAAAGACCTGGTCCCAAGATCACCCAAGATCAGAGGGAGGAAAAGGTCAAGGAGAAACATGTCCAAATTGGCAAAAGTCAACAACTAGTTGGTGGTTGAACCAACCCAGTTGAAAAATATGCTCCGTCAAAATGGGTTCATCTTCCCCAAATAGTGGTGAAAATAAAAAATCTTTGAGTTGCCACCACCCTGTCAACAAATGGTTTTGTTTTGATCAGATTCTGTCACAAATCATAATCATACTGCGGAAGTTATTGATTTCAAAATCACCAAACTCATATCCATAAATCGTCAAAACATACTGTTCAGTCTGGTGAAATCAATCGATGTAAAGCCATAGAAACAATATCTTGCACGCACCCAAAAAAAACATCAGCTACATTTACCCCCCGAAAATTAACATGTCACCTGAAAAGGGACTATTTTAAAAGGGAAATGAATTATCTTCCAACTTCCAACCATCTATTTTCAGCAGATAGGTTAGTTTCAGGGAGGGTACATCAATTGTTCTCTACTCCACTCACCCCTTAGAGTTGCTACCCGAACCAAAAAAATCTCTGTTCCGTTCCCAGGCCTTGACTTCCGCTTCCCTTCGGATGGCTTCATCCAACGACTCGCTATGTTTCAACTCCTCCAACGGTTGGGAAGAGGAACTTTGAAAAAAAAACGTCCCACTTCAAAGATGATTCCACTCCCGAAGTTGAACAGTTTGCCCCATTGAGAAGTGAAAGTAATCTTGGGAAGGCAAAAAAATAACAAAGCCGCCCCTTGGGAAGAGAATTTATTTTTGAAAAAATACGGAGAAAAAAGCAGTTCAGTTTACCATGTCGAAAAAGGCCACCACATCCACCATTTAAAACACTACGACGCGTCATTCACGGCTTCCCACACGACCCTGCCTCGTGATCAGCAAAGCGCGCTCGCACAGCACGCCACAAAGGACAGGCCTCACGGTGTCACGCCATCGTGAGCTCAAAAAAAATATGACGACTCGGTGGCTTGGAGCAATTCGGTTGGATCACCAAAAACCATCAAGAGATGATTGAAGAAAAACAAAAAAAACATTTAAAAAAGCATCAAAAGGGGTTTTCGAATCATCATAAAACACGAGCCAAGTATCGTTAAAAACCCCCCCTTGCATGCCAAACCCCCCCAGCAAAAATTTTGGATCAATCTGGGCGCGCAACTGAGATCTTAATAACAAGCCATGGAGCAGTGAACTGGAAACTGGGAATTGGGTATTACCACTCGAAAAGAACGAGGCACAAAAAAAAATCCAGGCTATCGCAAAAAAAAACACAATTTACTGGTGCAGAGGAGCATCCATATATAAATACCAGCACCTTCCAAGGGGTGCCAAATAAACCCTAAGGGATGGTTAATTGACACCCCTTAAAACCATTTGGCACCCTTTGGAAGGTCCAGGTATGTATGTTTATATATATATATATATGTTTGTATATACATACAGTACATATCCAAATATCATTGATTGGACATCGTCCAAGCTTGGATCATCAACTATCATCCAAACACGAACGGCTGGAACCCACCAATTTTTGGGTCCGTTTCCAGGCGGTTAGTTTTCGGGGAAGTACCTCCAAGTATACATCCGAGATATGTTTCCTTTGTATATGTGTATATATATAATACATATATATATATATATATGATATATATCGTATATTCTATATATTATTTGGTCAAATTATACTATTTCACCAACCCTTCCATAGGAGATTTCCCTTCCAAAAAATCTACCTTTTGAAGGGTTGAGGTTGTGTGAGGTCGCTATCATTTGACTACAAAAAGCGGCCATCACAGCCATGTTTGTCGTGGCCTCAATATTGAAGTCTGGCACCCACCAAGCCTGGCATCGCAAAGGTGATGCGCTTCAAATGAAGCGGAGGAAATGGGTTTGGAATGGGAACAACCATGGGCACAACCCGTATTTTTGGTGGCTTATATAAAACCTTCATTTTTTCCATAGGGTTTTTTTGGGGTCCAAAGGAATATAACTCTCGGAAACTAACAGCAAAAAAGCACCTGAAACACTGGGACTGGTTCAGATGAATTTTCTTTTGAGGCAAGCCGGCCTCTTGACAGATGCTATGTGTGCTATGTCTGTTAGTTTTGGGCCGTGCACCAACCATGGCTATCATCGTGGCATATTCATTCAAATCCTACCTTTTAACCCCAAAAAATTGAAAAATTTAGGCCCTAGAATATGCCTTATTACCCCTACAAAATGAAGGTTGATCACAGACCAGAATTGACGTCCTCTGCGTTGCTCGGAGAAGAGATGGTGCCTGATTATTTCCATTCAATCTTTGATTTTAGTTGTGTAAAAGAAATGCAGTACATGTTATCTTTCAGACTTGCATGTTGCATGTAAGTTTCACATAAGACGAAGAGGCAGCTTGTATATCTTTGGGTGCAGCAGCCATGTGGCATCGTTGCCGGAGGCTGACGCACAAAGCTGCGGCAAGCATCCAGGGCCCCCCAAAAAAACACACGCAAGGACCCTAAGAAATTACCTCCCTGAAACTAACAGAAACAACACCTGAAAATTGATGGTTAGAAGATTACTTTCCTCTTGGGAAGGCCTATTCTCGGGTGCTGTGTGCGGGTGCTAGGTTGGTTTCAGGGAGGGTATTATTCCCAATTTTTTCCAAAAAGTACGGTTCATTTGCCTACATGTATAGCTATAAATTGGGTCGTGCTAACACACAGCCCAAAAGTTGATAGTGAAGGTTCCTTGGGTTCCGTGCATACAAAATGAATAAATCATTTCCCCACTGTTACAAGGTTTTGGCAACCCACAAGGTAACATAACGCCCTACATTGAGCACTACGAGGCCGAGGCCTCCAAGTCTTCTGCATAACCTTCCTTTGCTGCCCTCCATACGTGCTGCTGCCGTCGGCGCCGCGGCAGGCCCTCATCAGCGCAACTGGACACCAAGGCGTTCAGCGAGAGGCCGGGCACTTCAATAGTGTGGATGAGACCTCACAAATTTCTCTCCAGGGATCTCCCAAGGAGGTGGGTCCCTTCAATCCCAATGTCCGTGGGACCCATACAATTTTCCCATATATCCTTCAAGGGATTCGACAATTGAGAGTGGGAGTTAGGGAGTCATACTGTTGATGGCTCAGAAATCCTGCACCAGTTGATAGGTAGTTCATCCCATTATTTACATGGTTTTTACATCCCAGGTGGTTGTTTGGGATTTTTTCCATCAACAGTATGGATGGCTGGGGGTTCCCCATGTTGTTGGGGGTCCCTGGTCAAAATGGTGATGGGTTCACCCTCCAATGACTGGGTCGGTTGGGCAAGGTGGTTTTAGGTTGGTGATTATTCTAGGCATACTGTGGATGGTTCAGAAATCCGGCTATGTAACCTCTTGATAAGGAGAACCTACCACTTATCTACAGTGGTTTATACATCTCAGGCGGTGTTGGTTGGCGGTTTAGATTGGTTGGTTGGTGTTTTCACGTCTTATTCGGACATTTCCGCAGGTATTTAACATCCATTAGGGAAGGGATTTTTAGGCCAGTAAGCCACCAACATGAACCAATCATTGGATGAATGGTTCAAAAATTTGGCTATAGTCACTACCTATCCCCGGGCCTTTTTGGCTGAATCCCAACGGAAAAAAAATTGAGATTTCCCTAATTACCTGATCTGTTCAAAAGATTTCTCATCTGCTTAACTACACCCTGGAAGATTAACGGCTGGAACCTACAAATCACCAATTTAGAAATGAAAATGATCTTTCAAACCTCCATGATTATGTTCCATGTTAATCTTCAGGGGTGTATACAAAATGGTTGAATTCCTTTCTCCATGCCGTGTCACGAAATGTAAGCACGACCCAAACCCCGAAAAAGTTCTGCTACTTGGATGTTACGTTGAAAGTTAGGATCAATGGGTTATTTCACCTACTTCTAAATGGGGTATATTGGGGTTATAACACAGTTCCTAACCATTAATCCTAATTTCCAACGTGACATCCAAGTAGGTAGCAATTTGACCATGGGCAATCACCAAACTGCAACACTCGGAGGCTCAAAATAAATGACTTTGAAAATTCCTCATTTCTTTTCCTTAAAAAAAAAAGGCCTCTTTTTTCTCGAGAAATTTGGGGGGTCCATGTATCCGGAGCCATTCCTGGTAGTGACTGGCATCCTGGTTGGCGTGGTATAAATCCAAGGTATCGTATGTTTATTTCAACCATCTTGACATAACCCCGAAAGTGAACGAATGTCACTTGGAAAGGGACCATCTCAAAAGGAAATGAATCATCTTTCAGTCCCAGGGATATGTTAGTTTTCGGGGCGAATAAAACATCAAAAGACTGGACGTCAAATAGATCATATCGGAATTTCAACCATGCCAAATGGTGAATCAACACTGATTGAAGTGTGTAAAAAACAGTTACTTGGCCATGCCTCGGGGTTTTTGTGTGTCCAAAAAAAGCCCGCAAGATTTCCGTGATACTGTTGATGGAAGAAATCCTAAACAACCACCTGGGATGTAAAAAACCTTGTAAATGATGGGAGTAGACCACCTGTCGACTGGTGCAGTATTGAAGTCTTGCTAGGTTCATTTTGCACGGAAAATTTAGCGAAGCATGGGCGCCACGCAGCGTTTGCGGCGCGACGCGGCGAGCCAAAAATCGTGGCAACTTGGCTTGATTTGTGCGTTTGCGGGGCGGCGGGCGCGAAAACGCTAAGTACCGAAGAAAAAGGCTAAAATAAAAAATTCGCGAGAGTTTTTGCCTTCTTTTACGCATAAAAAACCACCCCGTAGGGTGGTCAAATTTTGTCATCTACTTTTGTTTGTTCCCTTGATGTCTTCTCTTTGCTTTTCATTGCAACTAAACTTACCTTGACATTGACTGCGGTTCGTTCCTGCACTTCTTCAGCAACAAGACAAAACACATGGAAACGAACAGCTTCTGGCTTCTCATGTCCGAGGTCGGCGCCACAGGTGGTGTCTCGAAAGATCGTTGCCTTAAAGGTCGTTGTGACGGGGTGGTTTTTGAATGGCGCACACTTCTGAGTTCAGAACTCGTTGGGGTTCGGATGCTGTCTGTCCCTCACTGCGAGCCAGAGTGGCGTTCGAACGCTGACTGAATCTGGTGACTCGGGTTGGAAGACCCACTTTTCAGTGTTTTGATGACCAAGTCTTGAACTTTGAAGCAAATATGTTGTTTTGACTTATTTAGACGGGTTCGCGGCGTGTCTTCGCGTCGGCTGCGTTCGCGGCTTGTCTTCGGAACCTTCTTATTCCAAGGTTTGTCGTCGGAACCTTCGTCCTCCAAGGCGGCGCCGCGAAAGTTTCGGAGGCAGAAATTTTTGCGAGGCATCGGCGCTACGCAGCGTTCGGGTTGCGGCGTGGAAGGCCCAAAATTGTGGCAAGGCCGTCGCATTAGCGGGTTGTCTTTGGAGGTCGCTTCCGCCAACTTGTGCCGCGAAAATTTGGGAAGCAGAAATTTTAGCGAAACGTAGGCGCCACGCAGCCTCTCGCTTGCGACGCGGGGGGGCCAAAAATTGTGGTACGTTGGCTCCATTCGCGGTTTGCCGTTGGAACCTGCTTCTTCCAAGGTTTGCCTTTGGAACCTTCTTCTTCCAAGGTTGCGCCGCGAAAATTTTGGATGCAGGAATTTGTGCGAAGCATAGGCGCCACGCAGCGTTTCGATCACACCGCGGGAGGCCCAAAATTGTAGCAAGTCCGTTGCATTAAATCTTCGGAACTTGCTTCCGCCAACTTGGGCCGCGAACATTTTGCGAACCAAAATTTAAGAACGCATAGGCGCCACACAGCGATTCGCTTGCCGCGCGGGGTGGCGACGGCGCGGGCGTCGCGATATAGCGCTCGGGATTCGTTGCGTTCGCGGGGCGTGGGGCGCGAAAGCCTTAAGTACCGAAAAAAAGGGCAAAAAAAAAAATTGCGAGAGTTTCCCCTTGTTTTTACCTATAAAAACCACCCCGTGGGGTGGCGTTATTCTGTCAATCTACTTTTCGTTCTTTTCCGTTCCTTCCTTTGGGGGTTTCACTTTGCAACTAAACTCTCCTTCAACAAGCTGATGCGTCTTCAAGTGGTGTTACTGCAACTACCTTTCTGACATGTTGACTCTTTTTGTGGTGAGGCCGGGACGACAAAAGATGGCGGCTTTGCGGCGCCTGATCGGAGCGTTTTCCCGTGTGTCTCAAGGAGAACTATGTCACCTTTGTTCTAAGACGCCTGCGTCACGCGCGTCTCCGAATCCGGACTGGCTGGCTTGAGGCCCAAAATGCGGCAAAGCCACGGAATTAATGGGCCGTCCTGCCCCCTCCCCCAGTCATGACTTGCAAACGTTCGCTACCACATCACTGACTCCACTGCGAAAACTGGGACAACTCTAGAGACAATTTGGCGAGGGTTCTGCCTTCTGTGGTTCGAAAAAGACGTAAGAATTTTGTCTACTTCGACCTTTTCCAACTTTCACATTTCAACCATCACATTTTTCAGTTCGTGAAGACCTTACCAAAAAGGGAAACTGAAAATTTCGCGGGCGTTTTGCCTTGTTTCAAGCTGACATATCTTTGCTTGTCACATCAATTTTTGCTGGGAAAGCTTGCTTGGGGGCTTTCATATACTCATGGCAACACCCCCTGTGCGACAACTAGTGGGTGGTGGCGACGAAAATCGGATGTCACTCTTCCGTAGGGCCGCCATTTTCAATACAAAGAAAAACGTAAGCAAGAAGTCATACGGATTGTCATCTACTGCGTATGACGCATAATGGGCACACCGCACGAGCCTAAGTGGGGCAATGATGGCCCGATGAGCCACTTAGGTTCACCAAGGTCTGAGACAAGGTACCACCTACTCTGTTCAATCATTTTTGGAGCCCAATGTTCACAGGTAACAGGGTGGGAATGAACTTTAACACCGAAGACTGTGGTGGCCATTGGTCCTCCAACAGGACACGAGTTACGGTACCGGAACGCGTTCAGATATCCATCTCCAAAGGGTACTTTTGAGTTGATGATTTTCCGAACTTCCCGTTTGGTGGGATATGTATCCGTTCCCTGGAAAATTGACACACCACACCCAGCAATCACTTGCGATTCACAGGGCAACTACCACCTGGGCCGTCCGCACAGGTGCTATCAAAGAAGCCATAGGCCTCAACGTCGCGCTAAGTGTGAATCGGGAAACACTTTTGTGTCTACTCCAACAGTTAAAGGAACCTTCAAAAAGATGTCCTCCGCTCCCCACCCAACAAAACAAACCATGTTGGTTGCTTGTTGGTTCAGTGATAAGTGCCATAATTTACCCTTCAATTGCCTAACCCTGACAAATGAAACCATTTGTCACCCCGTGACAAGCGAGTTTGCAACACAGGCGATCCCCCCATATCGATTCTATCAGTCAGCATCTGGGGTCACTTATGATCGACTTACTGGCTGATGGTTCAGCTGCAAGGGGGAGGAATAGAAATGATCATTTCACTCACACCTTTGCCAATTTTCGGGGTGAAAATTCAATAAGGTTTTAAGTCTCACCCACCTGTTTCACCACCTAACTAACTCAGGGGGATATTCACCAAAGAGTTGGCTGTTGCGCTTAAAAAGCCACGTGAAAAAAGGCCACTTTATGTGAACTTCTTAAAGGTAGAGATATGGGGATTGCATTCGGAAGATCTTCTTGAAAGTGAGATGAACGCACAAGAATCACAAGAACATGTTTTACACCACCACCCATAGACATCTATCATCAAAATATGCTTGAACGACTTACATCTGTCATGATCCAAAAATGTTTCAAACCACCAATTTGACATCTATGATGTATCGAAGTGGCAACGCAAAAACACTTCAAGCATCAACCGCGTAGGTTTGATATCACGTCACCTTCGACCAATTGAGCTACGGAAATGATTTTCATCTAAGGGGTTACAAGCCAGAAATCTAACCCTAGGGATCCAATCACCGAAACTGAGAAGGGTCATGGAACCTAAATGACCTATGCGTTTCGTTAAAGGTGATTGGGTCCACCCCGGACCTCATCAGCTGAGAATATATGACGACTGATTGGATGCCTAGGGTAAAGAATGGAGGTCCTATAAAACATGTTTGGATCCTTGGAAATTGGGCTCCTTCCAAGAGCCGGCAATTTTTGTTCTACGGTGGATCCATTTCCCCCAACATTGACAGGGAGAAACATACAGTACCTCACGTCACATCTCTAGGTCTTCATGGCTCATTCTGAGCCATCAAAATGGTTGAAACAAAAAAAACAACGGAAACTCCCCGTGAAAAAAAAACCTATCAAAATCCCGCTTGGTTGATTTTTCAGATGGTATTTCTTTTTGTTGTCAGTTTTCAGGTGGGACTGCGAGTTCTCATGATCTCGATGTTTTTCTTAAGGATAGTAGTTGGTGGTTGAACCAACCCGTTGAAAAAATATTAGTCAACATGGGAATCTTCCCCAATTTCCGGGGTGAAGAATAAAAAAATGATTGAAACCACCACCTAGGGATAGTGTTGATGATTCAGAAATCGAGAAGTAAAATTCCCATCATTTATAGTTACAAGGTCACTCCAGCATACATCCAAACGGTGGTTTAAACTCACCGGATCTCTGATCCATCAACAGTAGTATGTCATCACTTCGGTCTAACCCCCCGGAATCCAGTAACACAAATAAAGGTTTAGGAACCTGGGATTCCCAGTCGCCTAAAAATGGAATGGTTCATGTCATCCTGGTGGTGAAAAACGGAATCCGCATCCTTTTTTGAGGGGCAGCTTCAAAGTACACCTTCATTCATGGCAGAATTACACCAACCAACCCAGACACCTCGAAGAGGTCTAAATAGTCTGCCTCCGGATAGTAACCTGAAGCAACGATTGGATGGATTCAGAGGTTAAGAAAGGATTGGGGAGTTCAATGACTGAAAAACTTCAGTCCAACAATAATTATCTATTGCAGATTCATGTAGACTGGGTTCTGCCTAAACACATGAAGGCGAATAGGGTTCCCCTTCATACCCACTGTCATAGGTTTTTGGCAACCCCGAACATATAGAACATGAAGATGTTTTTGCTTGGAAAGGGAATCCCTTTGACCAACCCCCTACATTCTGGGATGTTCCATGTAAGCACATTCTGGGAGTAGCAGTGACGTTGTGAATCACATTCACCATCAATCAAGGGAATTACAAAATCATCCGACTAATTTGGATTTGCTTGTTCGATGCTTGGAAAAAAAAAATCTCCCAAATGGTGGTTTAATGGTGATTTGCCATGGTAAAAAGTGAAAAAAGTCACCTTTTAACAAATCCAAGCAAACTATTTCTGGTTGGTGGTTTCAACCCATTTGAAAAATATTAGTCAAAATCGGAATCTTCCCCAAGTAGGGGTGAAAATAAAAAATCTTTGAAACCACCACCCAGATTTTTTCAAATGGGTTCGTAAACAAACATTTCTTTGGCAAAATAATTCCAGCCACAAGCTCCCCATTTTGTCAAGCTTCCTTCGTCGGCACTGGCTACCCAACATGATGATTTTACTCCCCATCCCCCAACCCATAAAATTCAAAGGGAGATGCAACTTAGCTTCAAACTGTGCTACATTGAAAAATGGCTTATGAAATAATCCCCATCTAACTATGTAGTGTATACATCTCCTATATACCCTAAACAACTAGGGGCCTTATTTTTCATTGTTCAAATACCAACCCTCTTTCGTACAGAGTGAGATTTGGTGCAAAAAAACTTCTTCAAGTGCTTCCATCACCATACCCAAACAATAAAAACAGGATGTCTTTGGGCTTCCATCATCTCCCCTTATGACCGCGACCATCAGTTGTCAAATGACTGATGGTTACCTCGTCTCCTGGATCTAGAGCAAAGGCTGCCACCAAGGTCATGTCCTTCTCCTGGAGGTTCCGCATGGGACTCGTCGCGGTTTCCCCATGCAACGAAAACGCCCGGATGCTGCAAGATGTAACGACCTACACACGGCACAGCCTTGGTAACGAAAAGAAATTGAGATGTCTCAACCCCAGGGTTACCCAACAATTTCTCATGTGAAGGGCTTGAACCCTATAACCCTGTAAAGAGGAGTGTCTTTTCAAAAATGTTTGTCTGAGTTTGAATTCACTGAGAACCTCATGGGTTTGTTGATGATGCTGATCTCATTCGGACGAAATTTCAACCTGTGCTGCTAACCAAAATTCACAAAAAATAGAATGAAACAACAACACCTCCTACCCCCCAGAATCAGTGACACCAAACAAAACATACACCCCCCAAGATTAACATACAACCTGAAAATGATGGTTTGAAGGATGTTTCTCCTTTTCCAGGGGTGTATTCTCAGGTTCCATGTTAATCTTCCCGGGTGTACCTTTCATCTCACATTCGCTCCCGGAAAACCCGTAACAAAACCCTCCCGTAAAAAACTCCTGCAACTTCACATTGGCCGTTGGCGCCACCGAGGTGTGATTGCAAAGATCGATGCCGGGGGAGAGCAACAAACCCTGGGGGCATCCAGGAATTGCCAGATGCTGCCAGGGGTGCCCAAGTGGTGCCCGGGAGGATGTGCCCGGGAGGATGATCCCCATGTTAGGGAACCCTAAGGATTTTTTAGGGGGAAGATGGGGATTTTTTGTAAAATGTTAGGGAAGATTAGGGGAATCACCACCTTTCCCCCCCGCCCCTTAAGAATCCTATTATTGGAGGATCATCCCATTTATTAAAGGAATATGTTTTAGGGGTCTGTTGGAATTTTCTTAGATAGTTTCCCGTCATGCCAATTTGTTCCTCGGCGAGGATAGGTGCTACTTGGAAGATCATGCCATGACTTGTAAATGGTTAATAAGCATGGTGATCGTAGGTCCCCTAAGTAGGGCTGCTCCCTTCCAAATGGCCTTTTCATGGCTTACAAATGGGGGTTAGTTACTAAGTACTTACTAAATGGGATGATCCTCCAAGTGGGTTTCTTTTTCAAAAACAATCCCGTGAAGACTCTCTAGGGAACGATCACATATCCCACCTTGGGAAAATGAAAATCAACGACTCAAAAGTTCCTTTGAGAGGGGATATGTTAGTTCCCAACGCGGATATATAGCTTCAGATGAGATATCAAATTCATATTAGTGTCAAAATTCGTATTTTTCTGTTTGGCAAAATTTAGTGGGAAAAAAAACAAAGATTTTTTCGGGGAAAAAAAACCTATCATGGTCATTTTGGGAGTATCAGGGTATCCTCCGTAGTGATTTTCTGGGACTATTTTGGATAATGTTTTATCTGGGCAAATTAGTATNTGAATTAAGGGGATACTGGGGGGATTCCCTTCCTAAACCACAATTTAAGGGGACCTCGGCTGAGGTCGTTATAGTTTGCCCAGGTTATATGTGGGGATATCATCTCCATATCTGGTGTAGAAGCTCGGCTCAAGTGTTTTTTTGTGAGACCTTATGATATCTCTGGTTTTTTTTTGGCTGCAAAAATGACACTAAAAAGTTGCTACAATTTTACCTTACATTATGGCTGCCCCCCCTAAACTACCCCTTCCCAGAAATAATGGGTTTAATAAGGCCTTATTCAGGGAATCCAATGGTTAATAAGCCCTTAATAAGGCCGGCGATTTCTGGGGGGTAGGTTGACCAGCCATAATTACAGCACCCTACTTCAAAAAAAAAGTCCAAGTGCTCCAGCAAACATCCAATTGCATGATTTCTTGTTGCCAGGTTGGTGTTGAAAAACTCTGAAAAATATGCTTGTCACATTGCATCATTTCTCTAAGTTTCGAGGTAGAAATAAAACATCATTGAAACCACCCCCTAGGGGTTTAGAATCTGGAATCTGTGTGGATTTTTCTTTGAAGAAACCATATTTTTTGGGCATATGTTTGTTCCAATGCCTTCAGTCAGGGGTCATTATATTACCACTCCAAACAATGCACTTGGAAATCCTTGAAATGTACTACACATTTGCATCTTTTGATTGTCCCCAAAATGGGTCCCATTTCATGATCCCTTTCAGTTGGCTGGAAACACAAAAACTACCCTTTCACTGGGGGCCAATGTCACCATGACCAGAACGGCGTTGGGATACGCGCTTGATGGGATGCGTGGGATTTTTGTCCCATTCATGGGATGGGTTTTCTGGATCAGTTCGGTTGGATACAAACTTCGATTGGGACACATTTTCGCGGGAATCTCCATCCCAAGGTCTTGTGAAATTTCAGAAGGATTAAGAAGGATGAGTTGAAAATAAGATAGTAGCTTAGTGTATAAAGTATAACCCAAGCTACTATGTCCGCAACTGAAAAATCACCATCGTCACCAGCAAGATCAACTTGCATCTCTTGTAAATCCAATAAAAGCCATCCTTTTCACGAGAGTCGTTCAAAAAACCTCGCCACTTTGAGATGATTCAAATCCTTTTTGCACAAACGAAGAAAACACCATAAGATGACATAGACAGAGTTTGGGGAGCCAGGGCCCAAGTTATAACTTCCCTAAAACAGCTTTTAAGCTCCTGAAAATAGGCTTTTCTGCCCCGAAAAGAGAAAATATCGTCTCCCTTGGGCTCTGGACCCACCGTTTTCAAGGAAAACTATGGGGCGAAATATTTGTTTCGGGTTTTTTGGGTTTTTTCCCAAAGCTAAGCTGAAACATCCAGGTCCCGTCGTCCCATCGTCTGACCTGCGACTCTGTTTCGAGTGCACGGGTTTGCACTACTAATGCACACCAGAAATGCTCCTGGGAGAGATCTCCCATCGAATCAATGGGACTGGTATATTTACCTACATAAAGCGACTAAATGTAGGTAGAATAAATATACCAGTCCCATGGATCCTATGGGTTTGAATGGTTTTGACATCTGGTTTTGGATAATGATATAAGGGCTACAGGTTACCCTCTCTAAAATTCACACAAACACCCCTGAAAATAGGCTGAAGGCCCCAAAAGGAAAGTAAGTCTTCCAAGCATCCATTGTCACGGTTCCAGGAACGTTCCATCTGGCACTTTCTCACAATAACTTAGATTTGAAAGTGGAAAATGTTCCCATCAAATTTCCTCAAATAAATCCAGATCAAAATTCGGCACAATTTTGGGGGACCGATATTTCCGTAGCAACTTTGGAACAAGGTGCCTAGTTGACATACCAAAGTCCTCGACTGATGGCATTGCCTTTGTTTGACTCCATCGTTGCCATTCCTTTCGCAAGCCCAAAGTCACCAGACTTAAGTAGGGTCCGATAACTCCACTTGTACCGGTGAAATAAAACAATGAAACCCATTTATTTTCGGCCATTTATGGGGGCCCCATAAGTCCATTTATAACGGGTAGGGTCCACTTTGTATGGACCATTGATGATTTTTTCACTGCATCGCGGGTAATAAGGCACATTTGTAGCATAAATCGACATTTGCTTGTTTAGCTCATTCATGCGCAATCCAATTCAGTTGAGGGTCTTCTCGCAGCAGATTCTGAATGGTTTCTTATAGTCGCAAATCACCACTTCCTGTCTAAGTCTAAGTGTAGCCCGTTCATCCAAGAAAATGTCGACCACTTTATTCTCGTTTGTCCGGAATATAATCAACATCAATGATCATCCGATTCTTGTGGTTTTTAACTTGGTTGATGTACAAATCAAATACGGGTTACCACCTTCCGAACCCAACGGCTGGAACGTCCCCCTTCGAAAAAGGAATGTCATTCACAAACAACCCAGATAATTCCATCTTAATTTTCTGGAGCACTGCAAGTTCCTGCAACCTGTTCTAATACTACCTATCTTTCATGTGGGGAATGAAACCGACTAAAAGTTCCCACCTCGCGAATGTAAAGATCAAGGATCATGAAAAATCACTTTACATGGAAAAAAGTGCACAAAAGTGATGTATCGTCCAAATGGCCCTCCACGATGTCAGAGAAATACCCTCCATCATCATTGTTTTATCTTTCCTCGTTCATACATATGGACCATGTGCCAAAATCTGGCGAACCAATTGAATTGCGTATACAGATTTATCTCATGAATTGCACTTTCTTACGACATGTTTCAAGAATCCCTCCTGCTAAAAAAAACCGGGATGAATGAAATTCACTTCGTGACTTTTTGCAAAAAGAAACGTGTTGCTTACACTCTTTACTCAAGCAAAAATCTGAACTTTATCCACCCCCCCACACCCCTTTTTAGCTCTAAAAAATGAAACCAGCGTAAACCCAGATAGCGAAAACACTTTCAACTCGACTCATATCCCCCACCCTTCCTCCCTTGAAGAGAAAGCACGGCCTTTTTCCTGAGGTTGGTGGTACTGGTAATGGTGCGCCTCTACTTCAGAAACGCTGGCAGGTACGCTGGATGGATCAGATCCAGTATCCCATATCACTGGTAGCTTCGTTGGACACAATCCCAGTGATATGTTGTGTCCCCCTGCTTTTTTGGACGAAATTCACTAACTACTCAAGTTTCAGCACCGTAGAATGAAACCCCCTGCTTTTTTGGGCGAAATTCACTAAAAACTCAAATTTCAGCACCGTAGAATGAAACCTTCAAAAGTAACATGAAAGCAATGGAAGGAACCCAAAGTATCATGGAAAGGTAACATGCAAGGAATGGCAATAATCAAGCTGGTAGAAGTTTTGCGTCTCTTCAGACGTTCCCCACACACACACACACACCAAGACTTCGAGTTTGCCTATTTGGGGTTGTGTTTCTTTTACAGGAAAATCATGGCATGTCAGGGTTAACATGACTCGCATGGGCTCCACAAGAGCATCAACACATGGCATCGCATTCTTTTTCATGGTGGTGAACACGAATGTGAAGGCAGCAGATTCGTTCTGTGTGCAGCACCAGGCGCTGGATCCACTCGTGCTGGTGGTGCTAGTGGTGGCGGTGGCGGTACCGCCACCACCCCAATCGCCTTCAAAGCCTGAGCCACTTCATCTGCAATATCCTTCGCAGCAAAACATATTGTGAGGAGCAGAGTACCCATGTATTCAATGTATTCATAGGTAGTCAATGTGTAAAATGAGAACCTTTAACACAAGATTTCATTTGTAGGATCAGCAAAAAGTGCTCTCATGCAGAGATCTTTCGCCATGATTTAATTTCATACCGAACGCCCGAACGCACAAAAAGAAACACTAATTGAGAAGTGCCATACTGCGTTGTCGAGTCCTGCCCATGCACGTACTTGCTCCAATGTCCCCAAGGCTGCTAGCTCGGTGTCTGTTGGCAGGAATGAACGGACGGCCATCCAAAGCCATGGTTGCAAACACCTCTCGAACTTTCGGCACAGCGCACTTAGGTGAGTCGACAGCCAAAATGCACTTGCCAATGGCCAAACCAGTCAGAACACCAAGGATCCAAGCTATGAACAGCAAGGTGCCCAACGCAACCATGGGGACATGAGTCTTGAGTCCAAAACGGCAGTTGGTAAACTTACAAGTGTGAAGCTCAAATAAACATTATTTGCAAGAATCCCAACCACCAAAATCCTCTGTGTGTTTTCACTTTAATGTTTCACATCACTCACAAAAACCAATTTGTGTGTTATCAATGTAGAGAACAGTGTAACGTCTTCAAGAAGCTCAAGGCAGTTTTTTTCACGCCACATTTTTGTCGTGTTTTGATCCGGCCGTTCTCAAATGAACATGCTTCCCTCACCACTTGGCAGCAATGTGTCCGAATGTAGCTGGACGTCTTTCCACTGAAGTTGAACACCACACATGGCACCCTACCATACCATAGCACAGTACAATGGCACACCACGTCCACTCCCCCAACTCCAACCATAGCACACTACAATGGCACCCTACAATGGCACCCTGCAATGGCACCACGTCCACTCCCCCAAAGTTGGTCGTCACCCTCCCCCCCAACCATAGCACACTACAATGGCACCCAGCACTGGCACCACGTCCACTGCACCCTGCAATGGCACCAATCCACCAAAGTGGTTCGTCGCCCTCCCCCCCCTATTGGAAGTGCGAATCCCTATAGCTATCGCTATCTGGGGAAAAACAGGTTCCCAACCGCCCCCTCCCAGCTGCGCTTAACTCCCCACCGGCGGCTCCACCTCCTCCAGGGCGTTGCGCCAGCGTCGGGCACGTTGAAAGGCAAGGCTTGGTGATGCATCGACGGAGCGCCAGGCTGCTGGATGACCTACATGGATGACCCCCCCCTATGTTGAGGTTGGGTTCCTTACCCTCCCCTGATTTCCTAACAGCAAACTCACCAGTTGAGGTTACGGTAGTTCAAAACTCCCAGTATTTACAGGGTTTATATATAAATCCCAGGTGGTTGGCCTTGGGATTTCTGAACCATCAACAGTAGCACCTGAAGCCATGGAAGGCTTGGAATCCGCTTGGAATCCTTTGCTTCCGGACCCGAAGTTGGGGGGGCGTTGAGTAAGTTAGGCCTATTTTTCCATGCGAACTCTTTGTTAGTTTGATGGAGGTTAGATGCCACCCATAAAATGGGGGTAACAAGTTAACAAGCAGCAAATTTGTATGGTAAATTTTTGGGTTAGTAAAATGATGAATGTTTATAGGGATTTCCTACTTTTGGAGGATCATCCCCAATTAGTAAGGAGTTAGGATCACCCCCATTTCTAGGCCAAAAAAGGCCATTTGGAAAGGGGTCCCACGTTGCCCTATTTAGGGGACGAAAACTAACTTAACCATAGTTACAAGTCCTGGGATGATCCTGCAAGTACCGTACCCCCCTCAGAAATAGGAGTTTGATAGCCGGCCTTATTAAGGGAAACCAATGGTTGTAGAATACTAGAGGGGGTAGGTTGACTAGCCAGTTGCCGATGGCATGACACTGGCTGGATGTCTTCAATCAACTGGCCCCTAATTAAACCTCAAAGGTTAGTGAATCCTACTGAGATATCCCAGAAATTTACTATTATTGGTTAATAACCCAGGTTGTCAGAATCAAAATATTTAAGTGGGTATATACAGTACTAACTTTGTCTGTAGTTACTAAGCGTTTGCTAACTTTCTGGGTCATCCAAGCAGTCGTGTGTCGTGAGTAGGGCCGTGGATACAGGAAACACATGGAAATACTATATTCTGGGCCATGAACTTATCTTAAATTCAAATTCTCATGTATTCCACCCTAAGCCAGGAACTGATTGTTTCACCAATTTTGGGTTTTTAAATCCTGGAATTGAACTGATTGTTTTACCCATTTCTGGTGAAAATTCCCCCTACCACTGGCACCTTCTGCCAAAAAACCTTGGTGTGTCGCTATGAAGTGGTTCTCGTACCAGTCCTTGGCCAACCTGCCCACTAATCCAACTTAAAAGCACTCCGCAACCCCCTGTGCCTATGAGGAGATATGGATTCTTCCTAAAATAGTGGTACCCACAAATCATCCATTTTAAGAGGGTTTTCCATTATAAACCATCCATTTTGGGGTACCGCTATTTTTGGAAACACCCATATGGTACAAAATGGATCTACATGGTACAGTTTGGTACAAACGGATGTGTTCACCAGTGTAACACATGGGTGAGAAGGTAGCGGTAGCATACCGTTTTTTGTTCGGAGTTTTTTTTCTGTTGCTTCTCCCTCATCTTCCAGTTCCCTATATTTTGGAACCAGGGGGTCGATCGTTAGCTGATAATTTGGCTTGCCTGAAAGCCAAAGGTTCCAAATAATATAGGGAACTGGAAGATCAGGGTCTGGTTTAATCACCCGGTTTGGCAGGAAAGATACCACCTGACAAATACAAGTACCACGCACCCCGCCACAGCCATGCAACCCTGAAATGATGCTTCTGGCGCAGCAGCACGCAGGTACAGCAAGCGAGGGTCCTGATGCGCCAAAACGGAGTTTAAAAAACCCTCCTTTTTACCATAGGAAATGTCCAACCCCCAAAAAAAAACGAAGGAATGTAATATATACTATACCCAAAAATGATGGGCCTTGGAATTTTGTGACTCCGGCTGAAAACGTTATGTTGGGTTTTTTTAATTCATTCAATTTCAGTATACTCCCCCTCGAAAACCAAAAATGACAATGGAAATACAACCCTTCGAAGATGTATTCCCGACAAAAAAAGTGGGTGACTTTCCAGCCAACCATGTCGAGGTTTTCAACCCTTCCGGGGGCCCAAAAATCCACAGCTGCTGCATGTTGAGTTGGCAATGCCAGGCCTCCGTCGGCAATTCTAAAAGCTTGGCACGTAAGGCAGCTTGAGCATCGGCGTCCTGGCGCTTGACCAACCAAAAATGATCCACAGAAGATGGGCGAGTCGATTGTTCTAAACCCAGTCATAAGTCCCTCATCTTCCAGTTCCCTATAAATTTGGAACCAAGCTCCCAGATTTGGCAACCGGGAGCTTGGTTCCAAGCATATAGGGAACTGAAGATCAGGGAGTTATAACCCGAGTTATGATCCTTATAAGTGGAGTTCTGGGCCAGTACTTATAAGTGGTAGGGGCCCATCTTGCAGACAAGCCATGAGTGATACTCATGATACTCTGTCTCCAACAATTTCATAATCCTACTATAGTTCATTACTGACCGTAGTAGAATTAGAATCCTTTCCAATAACCAACTAGGGTTTCTTTTGTAGCTATGGAGACCCGAATGATTGACGCTAGAACAGCTTGATTGGAATACTAGGGCACTACCCCCGAAATTTTCTATGGAACCTGAAAATTAGTGGTGTGTAGATGTTTCTCCTTTTCCAAGGGCTATTTTAAGGTTCCATGAAGTTCCCTGTTAGTTTTCGAGGGTGTATTACAAGGGAAATCCCTCAAAACTACCATACATTTGTTGCTTGTTTGATTCCTCCAAAACGGGTGGCATTTAATGATCCCTGCTCCATCACAGTCCTTCTCCACTTCATCTTGGATGATGCAGGAAGAGAAGGGCACTGACAACAAGACACTTCCTGCACTGAGGCCCATGTGAGAAATTTCTCTCACCACAACAACAACAACAACAACAACAACAACAACTAGCAACTACAACAGCAACAACTGTTTCATCTCCGACCCTGCTGGGGGAGCGTCAGTTCTTAAATATCTATTGCATAGTATATTTATAAACACTACATGAGTTCCATCTTAGTTTTTGGTGCTGTAGAACTTGTGGTCCCTAAAACACCCAAGGACTGAAAAACAAAGCTTTTTTTGCAGGTCGCGTTCGCACACAAAAATCCCCCTTATCAAATCAAACTCAATGGGGACTGCGAGAAACCGCTGAGTAACGTTGGACACAAAATGTGTGGGTCATTTCTTTAAAAAACCTATCTGGGCAATTCATTAGAAATCCTTAACCTGAATGTTTCGGCCATTTTGGGGTCCGGATTTCCCTGCCTTTCACTACCTTTTGGGGTCGCCGCGGTTGTGGTTTTTGGGGGGGATTTTTCGGGCCCCGAAACTTGGAGGATCATCCCATTGAGATAAGAAAAAAAGGCCATTTGGAAAGGGTCCCACGTTGCCCCATGCTTAGGGGACGAAAACGATCACCATGGGCAAATTAACCATTTACAAGTCCTGGGGCCCGATCCTCCAAGCATCGGCCAACTCTCTTTGAGAGTATTGTATCATCTTGTACAAGATCGGCCCGTAGTTATGAATGGAGTTATAACCCCTATAAATAGCCGGTTAAATGGATAACTGGGGAGATAAGCCCTGCAAGGAGAACCTTATGAGTGTACTTTTAACTGCTAGGGGCCCATCTTGCAAGAAATTTTCACCCCCCCTAAGAAATGGGTCAGGATAGCAGCCATTTGGAATGTTCGGACCTGCGCAGTTTGAGTTGTATACATCAATGTTTTTTGTTAATGGGGCATCCACCCTCAAGGGAACGAGTCCATATCCCACCGAACGGGATGTTCGGAAAATCACCGACTCAAAAGTGCCGGCACTTTTCAAACTGGAAGATATGTGATCGTTCCCTGGCGGGTACTATTCCTACACAGCATTGGGGAGGAAAGGCATGTTTTGAAGGTGCTTTGAGGTTGGTAGTTGGTACTGTTGATGGTTCAGAAATCCTGCACCAACCACCGGTTGGATTGTGCTAGAACCCCATAAGTAATGGGATAATCGGATAAACCACTAACCTCAACTGGTTAGCCGGATTCCTTCCATCAACAGTAGTTCACTATATATCCAGGCCAACTTTTATGAATTATCGTCACTTGGGCAATGCGCTCCCTCAAATTAGGGATCAAAAACCACCCGTTTAGCCACCAACCAGAAACCATTTGACCCAAATTCTGCCGGCTTCATGTTGTTATTTCAAAGGTTGAGCTTTATGAAAACCTGGAGGTTGCCATGCTCAGCCGCCACAACACGGCACCCGAAAAATCTACCCCTCCTTGTGCACAAGCTTTTCGGGCATAAAGGCCAAAGCCCTTTTCCTTCCAATCTCATTCAGTGCGTGTGCGCAAGGTAGCGGATGTTTTCCAGAAACAGTGTTGAGGTTTCAGGATTTTCGAAAGTTCGAAACTGGAAAACGTGTTAAAACTTAGGTCCCCCCTGTTTTAGTGAGTCACGCTAAAAACCCAAAAAAAAATCGAACAGCCGCCCGGTAGAAGGGGACGATTGGCAAAGATTTGCCCAAGGGATGAGAGTCCAAACACTTTTAGATCTTGAGATGCCGAAAAAACTTTTGCACACAGGGATGAGATGTTGGGATGTTCATGATCAACAAGATGTTTGTTCAACATAAAAAAGACTATACTCTTTATACGGGATGCAACCAATGAACAATCATGACTAAAGATTCTCGAAATCAAAATCACAAGTTCAAGAAGTCCGTGAAGATTCAGAAAGAAAAAAAACTAACTAACAGTCGCCATTTGACTGGCCTTTCTGGCTCTCCACCTAGGATCCCCGAGAACTAGACATGACAATGGAAAAAACAAACATTTAAAGATGCATCTCCCATTTAAAGAAAAATGATTTTCCAGCCAGCTATGTCAGGTTAGTTTGTAACCGGAGTGCAGTTGCTAAAGGTGTCCGGAAATTCAATGACTAAGTGACCAAAAACTCGATTCCAAACTAGCAAATCTGATCCGCACATGGGAAGAAAGGGGCGGTTCACCCAGCCAGCGGTTTCTCCCTGCTCTCATTCATAGCCCTGGGTCTCATAGGTGTTGGGGTGTGCCATTTTGAAAGGTGACTCCATTGAAACCGAAAAAAAAAACGAAAACTAACATGACTGGCTGAAAAATCCACTATGAATGAGTCTAAGTCTATGTATCTCCTTTACGTCCAAAAGGGGGGGTGGATTTTCCAGGCAGGAAATTTTCAGCGGACAAAAAAACCACCTTCCAGGATCGGGGGTGGCGAGGAAACCTCTACATTGGTGCTTATCATGGCCTCGGCTACTTGGATGTCCCGGGACGGAAGTTAAAGATCAATTGTTAGGATCAGTGGGTTATTTCACCTACTTATAAATGGGATATATTGGGGTTATAACCCATTGATCCCAACCATTTACTAACCATCCTGGGACATCCAAGTACTCTTCGCCACCTTTCACTTCGGAGTTGGGGCGCCGGCACGCGCCGTTGCGCTCCTTTCACCAAGCTGCCCCGCTCAAAATGGTTTGTGGAAGATGTCCCAACGTTGGTTGGACGTTGCGTCCGTTCTAAATCTGGAGATGTTCATTGGGCTGCAATCACCAGTAAGTGACCATAAAATCACCGTAAATCGATCCTAATCATAAATCGCCAAGGCATCAAACCCATCATCCCATCACTGGCACCTGTGAGTGTTGAACTTCCACGTCTTCAGACAAAGCTGATACGAAAGAGCTCAAAGACTTAAGTCCTTGAAAATTCACGGGGGGAGATTCTTGCAACGGAAACAGCAAACAACCGCCATGTCCAAGGAGGAATTCATTTTTACTGAAGATACAAATTGGATAATTAATCTAGAGGGTTCCAAGTGCATAAGCAAAGAACATGGGCCCAAAAAAGGAGGAATTGTTTTTTGCCCATGAAACAAACCATTGGTAAACTGTTAAAAATTGAATTCAAACCCAAAACATCATGGTCCCAAAACGACACTCCCCCAACCGCCCCCATTTTGGAGGATCAGCCTAACAAAACATGGGCCCGTGGGTCACGCTTGTTCTTGTATCAAAATGCCCCTAGCGACTGATGCACAACAGATATCATGCACCAATTGAGGCTTGAGCACTGAGTGAGTATCCAATACACACTGGAAGAATTGACGGCTGGAACCCAAACATGATAGTTTGGAAAGTGATTGTCCTTTTCAAGTGGGTGTTTTTTGGGTTCAAAATGTTAATTTCAAGGGCGTATTCCTCCCAAGAAAAAAATAACTCCAGTTTCATTGAGATTTTTTCAATTTTTTGTGGGGTTTCCCGCCAATTTTGATTGGAGTTGTCTCCCTTGTTTTTTCGTGCAAAAACCCTGCTTTCTTGACTCCACCGACTTTCATTGGTATTCATCAAGATTACGTTTGAGTTGGCACAACATTGATTGATTCACTAGAGAAAACGTGTTCTTTGTTTTTAATTTTTTTGGCAAAACGTAGGTAGCACATAACCCCCTCCATGGTATATTCATGTGTTGTTATCTTTACTGCCAAAAAAATAAAGGTGATAAAAGCACAAATCCACCATCAACAAGCAGTTCAACGAAAGCCCCCATGGTCTACAGTGACGCACAGCTACTCCAAGCCTTTTCTGAAATTGGTATGATTCCTATTGTTGATGGAAGAAATCCTGCGCCACCTGGGTGTAAAAAACCCTGAACAGATTTAAACTGAATGCCTATAAATCAAACATAGGGGGCATATAACCTCAGGGTTAAGGGGGCCTCCCAAATCCACAAGGTGATTCTTGGATTTGCTTCAGAGCCGCGGAATTCGCATGCACATGCGGAGAAAGCGTTTTGAGGGACATGTTCGAAGTGGACGGCAACGAAGTGGAGAACGGTGTCCCACACATCTGAGGGGGTGGCTGGCAATTTGCCCGCAATGGTGCAAAATGCGCGCCTGCCCAGCATGCCTTGAGCTAAAACAAGTTGAAAATTTGTCAAACTCAATTACCAGCCGCACCGAAAGACCAAAGGTCGTATGGAAAGGAATAAACCTCTCCCGGTCCAGCGAATTCTATTGTACCTGGAAACATCACGAGAGCGAGCCATCCCCGTGCAAAGCTGAACGGCTTCACTCAAGATTCGGGTCAGGGATTCGGGGGCACCAACTCGCTCTGCAAAGGGGCCTGGCCCCTGAATTGCGACGCCTGGAGTTCAGTGCTCCTTCCTTCAAAGGTGGGGCTTCAACCAGCCCTTGGCAATCTCGGTCAATCAACCACTAGTCAGAGTCAGAACAGCCCTGGGATCATAGTTGAAGTCTTGGCCTCCAATAACGCGCCCTCAAAGATTGCACCTTTAAGTTCACTTGCTTGACTTAGATTCCTAGCTAAAAATGATAAGTGCCATCTTATCAAACTATTTCCTGTCCTATTCTTTTGTTTGGTTGGGTGAGGATTTACTCTTTGGTTCTGCATTTGGTAGAAAGTGGGATCATCAAAACAGGAAGGCCACAAGTAGCCAGGCCTGTGGCAAAATTGCCATCTTTCAGGTTCATTCTTCGATCATATTTGGTCTGATGTCAGTTGCGTTTTGCCACAGGAAAGTTGTGAAAAGCAGATTTGCTCTGGCCGCTGACACGATAGAATTTCAACTAGGTTTTGCTCCTAAGGCTGAGCTCCAAACCAAAATCGCCCAGCTGTACGACGTCTGCGTCGAACAGCAGGTTGTCTGGCCTTTTTGCAGGTTTCAATGAGCCACTGCCACCATCACAACTGCCCGGCCCTGCGTAAATCTGGGTGCGATATCTTTATTCCTTCCTCCCTTGGTCAGGCAAACATTCGACGATTCCACTACTTGCCATCATGAAACAAGCGCTCCTGTTTGAGGTTGCTTACCAACGTGTAGAAGTACCCCTATGCGTGGTTAAAGTCACTTGCCATCTCTCAAAAAAATACTCTGTCCTTTATCCGCAGGCAGGACAGCTGAGTTCCGAAAACTGAGGAGTTAACTTCAAGTCTCGGTGGATGCCGGTGGACGTGAAGTCTAACGAAGATCTTTCTCATGAGGAGAGAGAACGTTTAGGTCGTGAAGTCAGGGCTTGCCCACAACTGGCCTTGGCTCATCTCCATAAATGCATTAAGAAAAAAAATATATATATATATATATACATATATACATATTTTTTGGTTTTATTTGCAGATGTATTTACGCGACTTGAAACAGAAATAGAAAGATATATCATTTACACATATGAGACATGGTGCGCAAAAGTTGTCACGTTGGTGGTACCGACGGACAACTGTTACAGGCTGAGATCGCAACAGCGAGCTCCATCGGTCAAGTCATTGCCTTGGCAGAGACAAGGCAAAGGGGCAAGCCACGCAAGAGTGTTGACAATGCGTGGGTCTAAGAAGGAGGTACGGCAGCTTGGTCACCAGCTTCTTGGCCTGCTTGCCACTTCCGCAAGTGTTTCAGTGGCAACTCGGCCACCAGGATCGCAACCTCAGCTTGGACGAGTCTGTTCACAAATTACAAGGGGCCAGCAGCAACAAACAGAGCGGCCTGCATGAGGTTCTGACAGCTTCATTCCTCGCCTTCTCGTAGAATGCTCCTGGCTCCAGCAGCTTGGGCATGGCCTCGGCGTGCGAAGGCGCGAGAAGGCCCACTTCAAATTACGCCTTCAAAGTCTTTTTAAAGGACCCGTGCTAAGGGCTTTCATCTTGAAAGTACCGTTATACTGATATTTTCAAGCCCTCAACCCTTTACATGATCTAGCTCTTGCGTTTTGAAAGATGTTACAGGTTCTGTCTTCCGTTTGCTAAAGGAAAAATCCCATGCTCAAAAGCTCCGGGCCATGTTTTTGACTCCACCAGAGCTGTTGAAAAGTCTCCTTGACAGCGCTTCAAAATTGTTTGGATCATTATGGATTCTTGTCTATACATCTTTGTTTCATGCATAAATTTCACATATGGATATTTGTAATTTCTATGCGTGGAATTACTGCACATGCATGTGTGTACCCATTCAGGTCCGTAAGCTTTGGTGACTGGATGACATGGTAGGGTCTAAAGAGAACTGGTGAAATACGATAGGATTGGTTATGATGACACGTAATTACCAGCATGCACTCGTGTATGTATTGACGACTGCCTCTATAAATTTGATTTCCACGCAGCCACGGCTCCAAAGGCCTCCTGATCATATATGTACAGTTCATATATGGCTACGCGTAAGCAAAGACGTATGCGTGCGCGCATTCGTGCGTACATGCATGGCCCTTTACAGACGTCTACATAAAGAGTGCCTTTACCTAATGGTGGGCGGTATGTCGCGCAGTGATACTTCTCGAAATAATGAACAATTTACAATTATTGAAGAACGCTGTCAAGGAGGGTCCGAAGGCTTTTCAGCGCCTTGGCCGGACTGCTGTGGAGCGTTTGCAGCAGATTGTCTTCACTGGATTCGTCCAAAATTTCAGAAAGAGTGCCAATGTTGCGAAGCCGGTGGTGCAAAAAATAAGCGATTTCCTTCAGCGGAGATCGCACGGCGGGGAGCCGGTTACCGAGTCCCGCGGTCGTAACGGCGGGCTAGCAGCAGTCGCCGCATTGCCACGCCTGCATCGTACCCAGCTTCACATCTGGACGAGGCACCCATACCATCCCGAGATGGATGCCCTCAGTGAAATCGTGCAGCAACTCCTTGGCAGAAATACCCCGTCAAAGATATATCCACATGCATGCAAAAAATTCAATAGGATAGATAAAGGGTCCACCAAGTGGGGTTACATTGATAAAGCCGTCAGCTCAACAAGCTTCGTCCATCTCAGTATCTCTCCAACCTGCCCAAGACTCTCGGCGAGCAATGCACAGTTAAGTTTACAAGCACGCGCAGGCCTTCTGAGGATCTGGCGCGTCAGCCCTGAAAAGCGGTCTATATGGGCCGGTTAACTGGCACAAGATTGTTCTTTGAGAGACTCAGGTACCGTCCAGCGAATACCAGCCCAAGCAGGGTCACTTTCCATAAACAGTACTGTGACAACACTGGAAATGGTACGGTCTATGAGACATGTTTAAGCATTCTAGATTCTAGCTTCATCCACTGAATCATAAGCACCAGTTTGCATCGAATCATGTTTTTTGCTTGCAGCATGTTGCGAACGAAAACAATGATTTCACACCAGCAATCCAGGTCACGATTATGTAGATATGTACATAAATTTTGTTGTTGTTTCAACAAAAGCAATCTCACTGCAAGACCCAACGTCTGGGCTTCACCAAGACACAATGGGACGAGGTGAAGGCGGATCTCGGAGTTTATCCGTTGTGAGCGGCCGCGCATTCACCAATGTGGGGCAGCCAGCGCATCCACCAAACGCAAGCGCCGCACACCAACGGAACGCACAAAGGATCAAACCAGCACACCAACGAACGACATCCGAGGGAAGCAGCGCGGAAAAAAAAGGAAGGGGCAGGAGAGCAGAACAGAAGAAAAGAACAGAGGAGAGCAGAGCAGAAGCGCAAAGAAAGGAGCAGAGGAGGCAAGAGAAAGAAGCAGAGCCGAGCAGAGCACAGGAAAGGAACAGGGCAGAGAGGAA
Organism: Breviolum minutum Mf 1.05b.01; assembly: GCA_000507305.1. Classification (NCBI taxonomy): domain Eukaryota; class Dinophyceae; order Suessiales; family Symbiodiniaceae; genus Breviolum; species Breviolum minutum. The sequence goes on from DF240180.1 coordinate 82,899, forward strand.
GAAGAGCAAAGGAAGAGGCGAAGGAAAGAAGCAAAGCACAGCAAAGAGACAGAGCCGAGCCAAGTACACACAAGACGGAATTCCCGATCAATGCACGCACAGGACCTGAAGGTCCCGTCTTATGCAGGGGGAGTTGTTTTCGCGTTGTGTGGTGCTGCCGGTTTGGTTCTTTTCTTTCGTGTACCGTCGCCACGCCTTTTGCCTGTGCGTGTTGTTGCTGCCTTTCGTGCCGGAACCGCGTCTTGCGTGGTGTTTCGGTGGTCTTGTCCTTGTGATCCTTTGCTTTGGTTCCTTGTCTCACCTTTTTTGTCTTCAGCGTTGTGCCTTGCCCCTGCTGTTCTCGCGCCGTTCTTCGTGTTGGTGTCGCATGACCCAAAACCCTGTGTGGGCAACACGCGTGTTTTGTGGGTAAACTTACCCTACCCACCCTCCCTGAGACTAACATAGTACCTGAAAAGATGCCATCCCAAAAGGAACGATCGTCTTCAAATCATCCATTTTCAGGTGCTGCTATATTAGTTTGGGGGATGGTAAACCATCCCAACAATGATCCCCCCCAATAAAAATGACCCAACTCAACGTTCCAGGGCCTTTTTTTGTTCAAGCCAAGGATCGTTGCTCCAAGGACTCAGTCATGAAGGGCACATAAGGCCATCATAGCATGGATGATGGGAGTCTCTGTTTGATGTTGATTTACATCCAAATTTAATGCAAAACCTACCCCAAATATACCCATGGTATGCATACCCTGACCTTCCAGTTCCCTAGATATATTTGGAACCTTTGGCTCCCAGGCAAGCCAAATTATCAGGTATCTAAAACCCCTGGTTCCAAATATATAGGGAACTGGAAGATGAGGGTACATAGTTATCTCTGTATTTTAAACTATATGTATACTGTATACTCGCAGGAGTTGCCGACCCAATCTTAATATCCATGATATGTTAACTGTCCAGGGTGTGATGGTGATGATTACCATGGTAGAATCCGGATCAAGCAACACTACAAAAATATCCATGCAAGTGGTTTTGTGAAAAATCCCCACATCTGCAAGGCAAAACCTTGCAACCCAAACCCACCTGCTTGGAACGCAATCAGGATTCCTTAGCAGATCACATAGGGTTATCCAGAAGATACCTGTGTTGCCCCGTTAAACTACCTTCAAAAAAAGAAGCAATGTCTTCTCCCCCAGAACCCAAAATCTCGCCGTGGTAACCTGTGGAAAAAAAATGACGTAGGTAAAAATGGGTCCACGACGTGAAACAAACGGTTACCGGGGTTGGAAACTGGTGGGTTTTTTTCCAATGGATTCCTTGAAAACATGAATTTTGACGGGTTTAACGTTGCTTTTCATTACCGGACTTGGGTTCCTTTCCTTGTCCCACGATGCTAGTGGTAAAAAGGTGAAGATTAAAAATAAGGAGCCTGGAAAATCATCAAAATTTAGAATTGAAATGATGAAAAACTTTTAGATGATTGCATTTGTGGGATAGGAGTTCTTTTAAAGTTTAATAAGAGATCATGTTAAAACCGAAAGAAAACATGTCACAGTGTCGCAGTGAAAGTGTTGGTTAAGTTATGCTGGATGCTTTGGCGAGTCAAGGGCTGGCCCTTGACGTCGAGCTAAGAGCCAGCGAAATGGATCACGTGCCCATCCGAAATTTCTCAACAGAAAAGCAGTTTTTTCACGAACCCTTCTGGGAGGGTTCAACCATCATGATATCACATTCAGCTACTATGACAAAATAATCGTAAAGTAAAGATTTCTGCTGCGTTACGAAGAGGTAGACGTTTTTGGGTTTGGGTAGGAAAAACGTAGCCATCGCCATCTACTTTGATGATTTGCAAAAAGGTGGATGTTGAGGTGGATTAAACGTCACAAAAATACTACCCAGGTAGGGGTCATCATATTACCAACCCAAACTCCGCTGAAACGGTGGTATGCAGAAAAAACAGGTGGCAAATCCCTCAAAATGATCCATAAATTTTGCATCAAGTTTGATTCCGTCAAAATGGGTGGCATCTAATGATCCCTGGAACGGTTCCATGGGTGTTTTAGTGTTTGGTTGGATGATTGGATGGGCCGGCAGTTTTAGAGTTTGGTTGGATCTTTGCCCAAAAAAACAACAAACAACCTGGAAACCAAAAAAAACGGGAAAAAAACAGGGGGCCAACCTGAAAAAAACGGGAATTAAACACTTAAAGTGTCAAGTGTCAAGTATCACTTTTTCGTGGCAAAATTCTTTGACAAAATCCCATGACTTTCATAAACCTAAAAAAAGAGCCGTTGAGGGCAAAGGATTGCTGGTTCTTTGCGGAGAAGATGGTCGTCTTACATCTTACGTCCAGGATTCCAGTCACCACTCAAGGATGATTACATGTTATTACATTTCCAGGCTCGCGAATCCCGAACTGAGTAGAGGGTAGATCCAAGTAATATACATCTTCCTACTACTATAATTTGGGGTGGCACTTGATCACAAACTGCTGCAAAACATTGCAATTCTTGATTCATGTTCAATTTCCCTGAAAAAAATCGCTCCCAAAAAAAAATCCCAGGTGTTTTTTCGAAAAAAATCGGAGGATCTCTCAATGTGGGACTTTACGTCAGTAAACACGTCCGTGGGACCCCCATTCCAACCATTCGCCTCATGGTCTGTGGCTCGCAGAGCTACCCAACCGCCTCCGGACGAATGATTTGCAAGAATCCACCACTGAAAAAAGCAAATTTGTAGATTTGGACCCTGAATCAAGCCACCAAACCCCTGGTTTCACCTGGATATTTAGATCCGGCGGATTGTATCATCTGTGGCGGCCTTGTTTCCTTTAAAATGTTTTTTGGGGACAAATTTGCAACCTTGAAGACCTTGAAGTTTAACTTCAGTGGTGTGTGGGATTTTTGTTCCTAATTCTTGTATGGTTTTCGTGCATCCACCACCGGAAACAGTCACTCGGATGCGATTTTTTTGTTCAACCTGAAAATGGAGAGGTTTCTCCTAAGAAGCTTGGAGGAGATTTATGACCCATGAAACTTTTTGGGGAAAAATCCATGGTTTTTTTGGAGGTGGCTATCTATCAACTAAGTTTTGACGAAAGTGCTAGGCCTGTTTCAAGGGTAAACCCCGGTCACCATGTTGATTCCTAATGGCGTTCATTTCAACCATTATCTGGGGTTGTAGCCAAAAATTTGCGCAGGTTGCCAAGGACGGTACAGTAATTGCAAGCCGCGTGAAGGCACAATACTTTTGCCGGTTTCTGGTGGTGGTGGCCATAAAGTAACAGTGGGAAAAAAACACAAGAATTGGTGAGGTTCATCTACGAATTCTCGAAAAAAATCAGGGAATGATAGAAATTTACCCTTTCTAAGCATCTAAGATACTAATGTTACTAATGTGAAAAGCCAACATTAGATGCTGGAAAAAGAACATGTTTCCATTGACATCTTTGTTTACAATGAGGTATTGAACTTTTTTTCATTACCTATAGTTTCATGGACCCCCAAAAGTTGCGTTTCACATGGAATCCATGTGATCATTTGAAGGAATCCCTATTGGCTGCGGTTTACATGGAAAACCTATCTGAGCTCGTGAACATGCCCGAAATAAAAAACCTGCTGCTAGGATCTCCCGTTGCGGAAGTTAGGATCAAGTGTTAGGATCAGTGGGTTATTTCACCCCAAATATATATACCCCATTTTTTAAGTAGGTGAAATTTACGCCATTGATCCTAAGCGTCATGTACTAACCATTTACTGTACTAATTTCCAACGGAACATCCAAGTGGTGATCTTCCATCACCATATTTGTCCGACCTGATAAGGTTTCATTCAATTCAGAGCATATTATCTTATTAGCAAATCTTCGCTTGAAAATTGAAAATCCCCACCATTTTTGTTTGCCCAAATTGGTTTGACATCATGGAAAATACCCCATCAATTTGGATCTACCCGAATCTACCCCCCGACCCAGGATCAGGATGGCAGTGACACATGAAAGTGCAATTTGGCATGACCGAAGTTTGACGAAACGTCGAGTCATTTTTATCCTGGTGAGGATTGCATCTTGAGTTACCAGAAACATCCCACAACAACCATGATCTACCCTCTGGTAAACTAACATAGCAATGGAATATCCACAGTTTCAATAGGAAACACAAGTTCAAAGGGTCCATTTTCCATTGCTATGTTAGTTTGCTGGAGTGTACAACAACTTTCATAACACAAACAATTCAGCCCTCCTCTACATGGTGGTTTTTCACCCACCCATTTTAAGAAAAAATCTGCTGAGTCAAATTTTAGATCCTGAATCCCCAAGGATTTCCGGGGTCAGGTCGAAAATTCCCAAAAAAATAGTTGAAACCAGCCACCAAGCACCAGTCCTCCTCTTCAGGAATCCCCAAGGAATCCCTATAAATCCCTAAGGAATCCCTAAGGAATCCCCAAGGAATCCCTAAGGAATCCCTATAAATCCCTAAGGAATCCCTAAGGAATCCTTAAGGAATCCCTAAGGAATCAGATCCTCTGTTTGTTTCAAGATCGAATTTGTCCACCCACACCTTCCATGCTCGCCGGCGAAGGTGGACTGGCCTTGACCTGCGGCCGTTGGTCATGACGTTTTGGGGGTTCGCAGCCTCCGTTTTGATTTATTCAAACAAAGGCGGGGGATGACCTCAAACTGAAGCTTCAACATGGATTTTCAATTGAATTTTGGGGTGATATCTAAGGTTTTGATGGCCCTACAAATTCCAAATTGTTGATGTGGAAAAAATCATTTTAGGGACAGGCAATTTTTGGGAGAGAGGTCTTTTTATGCAAAATGTTTGCAAAAAATGGTGGCTTTTCAGACAAGAAAGAGATGGAGCAATGTTATGATTTGGCTGGTTCGTGGCACACTAGATGGTGATGGAATATCCCCATTTTCAATAGAAAATACATCTTCAAAGGGTCCATTTCCCATTGCTATGTTAGTTTTCTGGAGGGTACTATCTAGATACCAGCGAAACGTCAAAAACGTTGGTTCCGCATGATGTACTTCCTAAGTTACCATTTTGCTCCCCGAGACCACTCAAGAACTATATATACGGAAAGATCTCGAAGAATTCGTGTTTTTTGGGAGGGACATGTTTTTTTCAATGATTTTCTGCGCCTTTGGGTGTGTGTCAGGGCATTTTTTGGGAATCACTAAAATTCATGTGCAAATCTGGGTCGATGTACTGTGAACGTTGGAGATTGCATGTGATGGTAACCACCCTCCAAAGCTACTGTGTTTCCAGGCCAAATATGCACTTGGCACTGCCACTGTCACGTGATGTCCCTTGGCCACCCGAAACAAACTGGCCTCAGTGTGCAACGTTGCAACCCAACACCCAACCAAACGGGTCGGACCCGAATGGTGGGGATGGAGCGTTTTCAGTTGAAGATTTCTTGGGTTGATGCGTATCCACCCTGGACATCTATCCATGTTGAACCTAAAAATCACCCAATTGAAAAGGGAAACCATCTGAACCAAACCTTCACGACTTGGTTTCTGGCGGTTAATTTTCCAATTTTGTAAAACGGAGAAATTGAAAATCCCTTGTGGGTCTATTTTCAGAATCCCCATGTAACTAGGCAGATTATTTCTACCATCAAGGTATGAAGGGTCGGTGCTTAACCCACCTCGTCTGTTGCTCATTTGCTCATCACTAAGATTATCCAGGACCCTTTCCTGAAGCCCATCTTTAAAGCGAAACTTGTCTCCACTTCCCATGATTTCGGGAGATTTGGGGAAAAAAACCTGCAGACGATCCGAAATCTCTGTGCCATTACTTTCAACCCTGGAAGTCCAACCATGATTTTTTTGTAGTTTGGTTTCCAAAGCACTATGGTTTTATTAGGGGGTTATAATCATCCAAAAGGAACCACAATTTTGAAAATGGTGGTTGACTTCCAGGGTGCAGGAACCATCACTAGAATCTAGTCAAGCACAACATCATGTTTCTGCAAGCCAAAACTGGTGGATGATGGTATATCTGTGGGTGGTCCGGGTAATATCCGAACTTTCCGTTCAAACATCTATTTAATATATTTTGCGGGTACGTTACTATATATATATACATCTTTAAGTACATAATCATAATCAATCAAAACTGCTGAAACAATTTTTTTAAAGCTGGAAGTCTTCCCCCAACATGGGGTGATCAAGCAATGGTAGGCTGGTAATCTAACTAATTAAAAGAAAAATGCCTGCGCTAGCCATCACTGATCGTTTACTTGGATTGGGCTTGTTTGATGCTTGGAAAAAAACAAACATTATCCAATAATTGTTCAAACAATTACATTATGAATGGTTACATCTTCAGTGATTTCGAAAAATATAATATTGATATGGTATCATTGCATCAATAATTGTCATTGTTGTAACTTGGCAAGTTAGGAAAAAATGGCCAGACATGAAAAAACACTAAATTGAAAATAAAAATTCATTAGATTTTAATCTGGTAGAAGCTATGAATGGTAAAGAAATTTTGCCAACCAAAAAAAAAATGTTCATGGTGGATTTGTTGAAAATATCGAAGGCAATCAATTTGAAATGTATTTAAACCCACGATTACATGATAATAAATTTGATTAAGTACTGAATATGAAGATTATAATAAAGAACAAAAAGTACTGGAAATAGTACAACAGAAATTGAACCTGATTTTCTCATGTTGATGTTAACGTTTCATTCAAAAGGAGCTTTGTGTTTTCAATCAAAAAGAAATAACTAAATAGATTGGAAATCATTTTTCCAAAAAAAAAAGTAGTATTCATGATAAGAAAGAATTATTTGAATGGCTTGGCCATTAATGATGTTAATTATGAAAACACAAATTATTGTATTAAAGATGAAAATTAATTACATCAATCATTGAACAAAATATAAAGAAATACATATAATACCTCACAAAATAACAAATGAAAAAAAGTTACATTTGTTTATTGCCACAGGTCTCTGTCTGACCTCGTTCTAGGCACCGAAACTCGCCAACGCCATCACAAGATAATCATTCTCATAAGAACTTGCCAATCACAAGTCTTGTTCTAAACAAGAGGTGTGAAGCTTGAAATTTCGGGTGGGAAAGCTCACCCTCGCCTGCACTTGTCTGTGATAGGCTAGGCGAAAGCCTTTCAAAGCTGCTGTAAGGGCAGCTGAGCTTATGGCCCTGGCGCCAAGATCTTGCCACAAAGAATGGTTCGAGAACTCTTCGTATCGCGCAACCAAGCGATACGCCACATGTCCGCTCCGCAAAGCTCGGCTGGTGATCCAAATGACCAAGAGTTGTTCCAGCGAGGCGAAGGTGCGTTGATTCAAGAAATTGCCAGAAGAAATGCAAGAATACTGGCATCTTCCCGCGGACGAATGGCTTTATTCCTGAGGCCAGCCACGGGTGTTTCGCACAAACCTCCCATCTTGGAGAAGGAATCATCATACTCGAGTATGTGAAGCTCCAGGGCGGACCGTGCAAGGTTTTCAGGGCGTGTGCCACCCTCACTATCAGCCATCCGTGCCCAACTGACACTCACAGGTTGAGTCCATAGAAGTTTTTATGAATCACTTGATGGGATTCCACTGTCACAAAACCACTTTGAAGATACTCCTAACTGATATAAACCGCATCTTGAAACACAACACAAACAAAAAAAAACAGCCTGAGCATAATCAAGAAACGTCTTTCCAATAGAGTTTGGAAGCAAGGTAGTCACTGGACATGCAGTACTCCTACTGAATAGCCATCACTTTGCCATCATCCCGTTCATGCACTTCCTTCTTCACGAGGATAATTCCAACAGGACTGAATTAGGAAGCCGCGTCAAAGGTCACTAGTGAGCCAGGAAAAAAATGGACTCCTACTTTCTCATGAAATACTGGTTGGTTAAAAACGGGATCCTTATTTCATGGCTTATGAAATAGTCCCTGAAACTAACAGTTCGCACCTGCCAGGAAGCCATCCCCAGATTTCAGGGGGTCATTGCGAAAAATGACACCAAACCCAAACTTCATGCATGATTTCTGAGGGAAATCCCCCTCAAGATTGTCCTACAATTGCTGATTCTTTGATCCCTCTAAAATGGCGTCCCGTTTAATGATCGCATTTGGAGGTACAATGGAGGTACTTTTGTTATCCCTGTCATCCTGCCCGTCTCAGGCGTCCCAACGCCATGTTTCAATGCCGCCTGAATTCATGGAACTGGGCAGGGGTCAATGCCAATCCCAGATACTCCAGGTACGGAAAAAAATGTCCTACATTTACAACAAAATTGACCAAATGTAGCCCTGGAAGTCAAAGATCATTAAAAAATAGTCCCCTGGAATTGTTGATTGTCAATCCCTACTAAAATAATGGTCTTTTCCAAAAGACTATTTACAGTAATGGTCTTTGGACCAGGGTGTAGGTAAATATACCATACATTGAGCCTTTGGGAATGCATTCAGATATAAAAGTAGACAGTAAGAATATCGTACGTGCGTGCTTGAAGAGGATACACCCCTAAAGTTTAAGATAGCCCCCCTGAAAAATGAAGGAAAATGAAGGTCGTTCCTTGTGGGATAGCTCATTTTCAAGGGCCATGGGGAACTTCCAGGGAGTATACCAAACGAGTAGAGTCTGCTTGGAAATGTCAAAACCACACTAGGGGGACACACCAAGAGCGCCTGGAAATGCGTTCATCTCAGGGAAAAACTTGCTGGATGTTCAACCGTGAACCGCTTGCTTTTGATCCTACAACCCCGTTAGATAGTTCACCTAAAAAAAGTTTGCCACGTTTTCGGATCCCTTTTTTTTTCCTACAATGATCATAGCATCTTCCAATCGCTCCTGGCCAGTCGCCGGGAAGCTGCGAACAGCTATCAAAAGGGGTAGCACTCAACCATGTGGACCCAAATCTCAAGGAATCATTCAACATCACTCATCACCCCCTTCCCACCAATGTTGATGGTTCAGAAATCGGGCGAGAAAACCACCTGGGATGTATAAAACCTTGTACAGAACGGGAAAAACTACATAATATCAACTGGTGCGGGACTTCCTCCATCAACAGTACCACCCTCAGGGAAAATACTTCAAAAAACCGTAGAGTGCTCTGCTTTCAATCCAAGGCATAAGCCATTTTCCCACCCGACTACCCGGTGCTTCGCCTGAAGCCAAAGCTCTGGTACCTGACAGCTAAAAAAAAAACTCGAAGCTTTGTCTTGTTGTAAGGTTGAGAAATTTTAGCTGCAAAAATTCAACCGAAAAAATCATGTTCATAAGTATTTTGTACATTAGAAAAACCCAAGGACCCTCTATTTTTGAAGGTTGGGGGTGGCCCTCCAAAACAAGGGTCTAAACTTCACCAAAACGGTAAGGTCATTTGGGTTCCTGTTCCCCCAAAACAGCAATTGATCGTGGATGGAAAATGATGATTTCCAACCATTTCCATTTAGTAAGGATTTGGTTCATCAATGTTCATCATCCAATTGATTGCCAACCATTTTGGAAGTTGGGATGTTTTTTTCGGTTCCAGGGATGAATAAAAATTGAGATTCTCAATACAGTTTTTCGGCCCGAAAAATCAAGCTGCCAAATTTCTGGAAAGCACCAATATCTAGATCTCTATCGGTACCATCTGTGGGCGGCGAACGTTTCCGGAAATGCTTTGGGGGACACATCTGCAACCTTTGAAGCAACCGGCAGTTCACCCACGAAAAGCTACCAAAAAAACCCAATTGGAAAGTACTGGATCGTCTTCCTTTGCCAGCATTTTTCAGGGGCTACACTCTCCAGTGGTTCGAGTACATATCCCACCAAACAGGAAGTTCCGAAAATCATCGACTCAAAAGTTCCGAGTCATATGATGTTTGGGGATATGTGATGATACCCCCGGGGCCGGGTAGCTGAGCTAAACTTCAGGTGGGTGCATGGGATGTGCTTCATACTTTCTTGAGTGGGAAAAACAACAAAAACGACCTTCTCAAACCCCCACGACGGATCCATGGAAAAATGGTAATTTTCACCTACATTTTTTGAGTTGATTATGATGATTCCATGGGAATGTTGTGAATTGTTGATTCAACACTGATGAGGTAGAAAAACATTTCAAAAAAAAAATAACTAATATCTATGGTAAATGTAGGTAAACATATAGCAGCTAACATGGATCCTATGAGGAAAGGTGGGACCTTTTTGAAAAAAAAAAAGTGCTCCGGCTAGGAGCCGATGGTGAAACGAAACACAGGAAACACAGAAAGAAAAAAACATGGCAGGCTGGAAAATCATGAAATGTGGAAAATCGGAAATACACCCTGGAAGATTAACATGGAACATTCAAATCACCCATTTAGAAAGGAAAATGATTGTCCCAACCTCTATGATTATGTTCCATGTTAATCTTCCAGGGTGTACATCGACTCATTCATGGTGGATGTTCCAGCTAGCCATGTTAGTTTTTTTGGTTTTTTTTTTTGGGGGGGGGGGGTAGGGGGTATTTTCTGCTTTTAGGGGCGTTTTGTGAATTTTCCTGTACTGTTTCATTGGGGCGAGGGCCCATTTTAAACAAGAAAGTCTCACTTTTTTTAGGGTTACACCCTCCAAACAAAAACAGACAGGAGTTTAATAATCCTGGGTTGACAAGGATATCAACAAAATACCACCTACCAAACTAGTCACGGATTTTTTCGGGATCCTTGAAGTATTCATTCTCCCAAATGCTTTCTTTCAAAAACAAACGGAAAAAGGTAGAACTAGGATCATTCCCAAGGCTTTGCATTTTGCTAGGAATCAGCCAAAACACTGGGTTGGTAGCCCCTGATTTTGTAGTTATACCCCCTAAAACTCTCTACAAAATTCAGGACCATCGCATCCCATCACAAGCCAGCTCTCTACAAAATGAGGTGAACTGTCAGTTTCAGAGACTTGGAGGATGGGCTCCCAGGACGGACGGATACGTGGTTAATTTGCCCATGGTGATCGTTTTCGTTCCCTAAGTACATCGGGTCCCACGTGGGACCCCTTCCAAATGGCCGAACTTTTCATGGCTTACAAATGCGGGGTTATCCTCACACCAGCCTTACAAGTCCTGGGATGATCCTCCAAGTATATAAACCTTCATTATATATTACACTCTCTTGAACTAACAGTTCGCCCCTGAAAATCGCCCCCCTAAAAGGAAAGTAGTCTCCCGACCATCAATTTTCAGGGGCGATGTTTGTTTCAGGGAGGGTACCAACCCAAAATTACCATGCAAAATTGCTGCTTGTTATCCCCTCTTAATGACCCCTGGGGGTCCCAGGATTTTCTCCGCGCCTCTTCGAAGGTGAGGATGGAGAAGTCGTCCTTGGGGAAGCCACGGGAAAAATTCAACGAAAAATTCGACACCCACCCTGAGATTTAAGAAAAGATATCCAAAAGGATGCTTGGGAAAATGTATCATATATAGATATATTATAGATATCCCTTCAAATGGAAAGTCATGTTGGGTATCTATCTTAAATTTCAGCGGTATTTGACCAGAACTGGCTTCTTAATTGCCATCCACCTTTTCTCATTTTGCTGGTGGTTTTTGTATCAAAAATGGCATGCTCCCGGCTGCTGGAAAATCACCGTTTGCACCGGGCCAATGTCATCCCAGTTAAACGGAGCTGGAATTTTCATCAAATCATCTAAGAAGTCCATCATAAATCAACTTACAGAATGATGATTTGGGTGTTTCCAAAAAGAAGGGTGGGAAAACCCCTATTTACATGGATGATTTGGGGGTACCACTATTTTCGGAAACCCCTGAAACTAACAGTTTGCACCTGAAAATGGATGGCAAAGGAATACTTTCTCGTTTCCTTTTGGGTTTCACCCTATTTTCAGGGGTGTTTGCTGTTAGTTTTAGGGAGCGTAATCCTTATAAATGGAAGGTAAGATTGCGAATCCTCAACTTCTGCAACTACTTCGGATTTTACAAATCGATCGAGGCCTGATGATCGAATCTCGAATTCCAAACAAATGGCTTAGTCACCAACAAGTTCAAAATTGAACTCATGATTCAAGGGGTCAATTTTAATGTATGTTCGCCCAATCAGAAGTGAACACCACCAAAATTTCGAAACATAATTTCTGAAATTGTGTGTCTCAAACTTAGGGACAACACCTCCTTAAATAGGTCCCATGTAAGTAGTAAACCAACCTGCAACTTTTTTTGTCGTTCCATTTTGCAAACCCTCCAAAGTCGACCCGAAAGTTGCTCGCTCACATTGCTTTTGTAGGGAATGATGATTTAAACGACATATTAGGGATGATGATGATGATGAAGATGATGATGATGATGATGATGATGACGATGACGATGACGATGACGATGACGATGACGATGAAGATGACGATGAAGATGACGATGAAGATGACGATGACGATGACGATGACGATGACGATGATGATGATGATGATGATGATGATGATGATGATGATGACGATGACGATGACGATGACGATGAAGATGACGATGACGATGATGATGATGATGATGATGATGATGATGATGACGATGACGATGACGATGACGATGACGATGACGATGACGATGATGATGATGATGATGATGATGATGAAAAAAACCTTCCAACCAACTGTTTCCCATTGAAAAAAAAACACACAAAAAAACCTTCAACTCTCAACACCCAACTCTGGCGGTTTAAATATAATCTTCGGAAAGCTCCTCTGTGAGCACTTGGAGGTTCAAAGCCTTCACTTCGAGGTGAGCAGACACTACCAGCGACGTTGGACATTTTATTGAAATCCTGGGTGTAATTTATGATGGGATTACGTATACCAAATATGTAAATCCACCATTACTGTAATGTTATGTCATTTTTATGGCACCATTTGTAATGACAGCATGGCACCATATATGTGATAGTATGTAATCATACTTCCCTTACCTCTACTGGGTATCGTTATTTCATGGCTTATGAAATTTCATCCCTAATGTTACTGGGTAGCTTGTTGTTCCCTATTTACATAAACTACATTCAACCAGGGTTTTTTTGGTCACTGCTCAGGTTGGTGGGATTGGTAGTCGTGATTTTTGTTGATTCAGGGGAGCCACAAAAAATAACCGGCTTTGCTTTCCATTGAATCCCGGTTGGTTAATAGGCATCCTTATAATGGTTCGATACAATTCCCATACAGCTGTGGAGTATAATCCCCTTTGTACCCCAAACTGTAGGGTGTTGTTCATTGCTCAGGTGGTATCTTTTAGGTTGTACCCCTGCCCAGGATTCCAGTCCAGGACTATCATATCATTAGGCTCAGGGTTCCATAGATAAACCTTCATTTGCCACTATTACTGGGAGGTGGGGGGACAAGACCCAAGGTATCTTTCCTTCTAAACAAAGGATGACTCTATTATAGTCAATGGGTTAATTGATGGTTGGTGGTTTTCTAGTTCAGAAATCTTTGGAAGTCATAGTCAAATAGTGAATAGTCAAATAGTCCCTTTTCACAAGGGATTCCTACTTGGATGTCCCAGGGAGTTAGTAAATGGTTAGTAAATGGGTTGTAACCCCAGGTTGTAACCCCAATATACCCCATTTATACGTAGGTTACTGTTAAAACCCATTTACTAACAATTTACTAACTTCCTGCGACACCCAATCAATGATAGTTAAAACCACCAAACAATAGCCACCAACTCACCATGAAGACTCAACATCATCGCAAGTCAAAAATTGTTCACCATTGACTTCACCGAGGAAAAAACACAAACGCCTACAACCATTGTCAACAACGAACAAACACCTAAGGGACAAAATGATGCACCATGAATAAGTCAGAAAAATAACTGAAACCATCCTCCAATTCCAATTTTCTTGGGAAAACTTTGCATCAAATTCCTTGGTGAATCTTCGCCATAGAGCATCTGGAATTTGCCTCATGAATCTGTTATACAAAAGTCTTTTTTCGAACATTTCCGGGTCAATGAGTTCTTAAGGGATCTGTTTTTTCATCTCAAACTAACAGGTTTTCACTGCTTGAAAAGTAAGGAAACACACCTGGACTCCTGGCAGCTTGATAATTTTTCGGTGAAAATATAAATCATGGGCCCCTCCAAATTTGGGGGTTTCCAACAAAAGGCCCCGCAAACATGTCAACTTCAACACATCCAAGGGCAGTCAACTTCAACACATCCAAGGACTGAGGTGTTTTTGGATCTTTTTCATGACTGGTCGACCTAATTCAACCCGGGCGTTTTGTTAGGGGGGGGAGTAGGTTGACCCCCAACCACTGGTAGCAAACCAATCTTTTTTCTCATCCTTCGCTCCCGGAGTTTGGCGACTCCCGGAGTTTCCGGTGATTTCACCCGTTTGTGATGGAAATAACAAGTTGGGGTTACAACCCCCCGAAAACTACGCTCCCCGAAACTAACAGCTTGCACCTGAAAATAGGCCATCCTCTAAAAACAACCAGCTATACCAGGTGAAAAGTAGATAGCGCAACTCCCATGTATTGGTCTATTATTGCCCCTTGCTAATCCACCTTTTGGGAGTTGCACCATCTACTTTCACTGCGGAGCAACATTTTGAACCTGAAAAATTACCCCGAAATGAAAAGGACAATCATCTGAAGCAAACCTTTATGAAGTTGGATTCAAAATGTTCGTTTTTGGGGGGTGTAATCTTAGGGTGATCCTAACCACAACATCTTAATCACACATATTCTATTCTGGGGACATTCCAATCGCAAAATTTCCCATTGACCCTGGGAATACTTAAAAACTTAAAGATGAAATGCAAAATCCATTTGGGGAACAATCCCCTACTAAACCACCATCAAGTTTTGGGACCATCACTTGGTGTCCCCCCTTACTGTTGATGTTTCATTGTGACCTTTCCAACAAAATTGTTCATTGGCGAGCTCGAAGACCTTCCCTGAAACTAAGAGCTTCCACACCCCTGAAAATTGATGCACAAAAGGAAGATGTATTTAACCCTATTGAAAAATCGTCCCTTTTTTGAGGTGTTTGTACAGTAACTGTTGGGGTTTCAAAGGAGGGGTGAAACTTCCGATGTGCGGTGGCAACATGCATCACATTGGCCTGGCTATACTCGACCATACCGGAGTCGGCCAAGTCCATGGCCGCGAAACTCCACGCATCAGTGATGGATGAGTGGAAAAACGCCCTACATGCTGTGACCCCAACCCTTGGGGAGATTATGGGTTTCCATTTGCGATTTTTACTTCAAACCTCACTGAATTAACGCATCCCTGTTCGTTGGTGGATTTGCCCCTATATCACTTCAGATATGCCGACCGAAGTCCTGTCTTTCATCGCCGATGTTCCAATGCTTTTCCCCCCGTTTGATAGGCCATTGCTTTAGGATGCGAAAACACTCAACACCAGGAGAACGAGCCTGAAGAAGAAACTAAACAACATGAGCAATGATCGAAAGTCGCTATATGGGGAATGGTCATCCAACCTTTAATAGGAATCCTTATAGGGCTATATAAACCCCTACTAATTACATCCCCTACTATTGGGTTGATGACCAACCCCCTTCATTTGGTGGAAACACTGGGAGTTTAGACCCTAGTACATATCAGAACCACCGTACCCTTGGCAGACTCCCACCAGAAATTTGTTGGTCTTTAGGAAACCAAAACCGAAACCCAAGCCCCGGGCCGCTATCTTTCACTGTAAGCAAAACCACATGCAACAATCCATGATGATCCTTTAGTTGGTGACACAAATTTCCATTTCATGCCTCGCAAGCCATCGGAAAAAAAAACACGGTTTCCTTCATTCTTAGCAGATGATGTTCCCATAATTTTGGGCCTTTGAAAACCTTCATGGTTCATAGTTTCGGGGGTCCAAAGGTGGTTACATAGCTAATAATCATATACTCCCCAAACCCCAAAAAACCCAAGGAGTTTGAGCTATCAGCAAGCCCTCTGGGGACGGTCAGCCGTACATTGCGGCCCTATGTGCTGCAGAGGATGAGGTGTCTTGGCGCGGGAATTTTTGTTCTTCAAACTTCGCTAGTTGGTGGTTTCAACCCATCCTGAAAAAATTCTCGTCAAATTGGATCATCCATCCGTAATTTTGGGGGGGTGAACATTAAAAAAAAATTATTTGAAGTTCCACCACCCACTTCCGGTTTTTTCCCAAGATTCAAAAAAAGGTCCTCTCAGATGGGTGCGAAGCGTTTTTTTACCTTTTTTTTCTCACCGGTGGTCGCTTTCCGGAGGCGTCAGATTGTTCGCACCGAGACCCGAATCTTCGTTCGAATTGGTGCGACGGTCCGTTGGTTTTTGTTAAAAGGGTACAGTGCACAGACGTCGTTACGACTGACCTCCGCCACGAAAAGAACCTCGAACAAAAAAAAACGATGTCATCAGGATGGAGATATTCTTATGATGGAATGTAACATACATATGTATATATGTATATATGTATGCATATATATTTGATACAGCCTGGTATAGAATGACCAAATAGGTTTCTTTCGTGGCTGAGTTGTCACAGCAATAGGCCTCCGTTGCATCATTTCATTGTTGTACAAATCAAAGTGATGCTACACGAATGACGTGGTAAATCCATGTACTGTAATCATTTCCCAACACATGTAATAGTCCTTTCTACTAGACCCCTCAGAATACAGGGTATAGTCTAATACATATGGCCTTGGTACGATACAGGGTCATGGGATTATGAATTTCCTATATGAACATTCTGTCTTGAGAAAACAGCAGTTCCAGAAGTAAGGCCATGAAAGATGCTGTTGATTTTCTGTCACTCCTTTTGCTTGCCACTGGTTTTGATGTGCTTGATATAGGAAATTGAATCATAGCCGCATCGTACTGTTGATGGTTCAGAAATCCTGCACCACTTGATATTGCAGTGTATACCATTATTTACAACGGGTTTTATGACCATCCTTTTCGGTGGGTTTTCTCGCCGGGTTTCTGAACCAGCAACAGATAATCATAGCCGAATCATAGTTCAAAAACTTGACCAAGCGCCAACAAAAAATGACAAATCAGAAAATGACAAGAGTTGGAATTTTCCAAATTCCAGCTCACTCTAAGCTTCCCAAAATTTTCAGCTCCACAAACTACTCTTGCAACTATGAGGAAGGTGCTTATTTATTTTCTTCAACATGTCTACCACCCATCCACCCCCCGAAGGCATGGAAGTTTGGGACCTTCAAAAACTCCCAACTCCCAATTTAGGTGGTTATGAATGGCTTTCCCTTATGAATGACCGAGACCCCCCGGAAAACGAACGAATGGCTGGCTGGAAAATTCATGCATGAGTCGATGTATTTCCTATCAAAAATGGTGGATGTTCCTATTTCCTATTGAAAATGGTGAAGTTCCCAGGCTGTCTGTCATGTTAGTTTTCAGGGGTGTTTTTTGTTATTTTCGGGCTGCACTCTTTGATTTTAGAAAGGCCTTGGGCTTCTGAGGATTTTAAGCTCAGAATCTCCAAAGCTAAAAAAGAATAATTTTGGTTATCCACCACCAAAAGGCTGGATTTTTACGGGCTCATTGTATACAGTACTTCCCAAACCTGAATATGTCCAGTCATTAAAAGATTAGAAATTCAATGATTCAATTCCACCCCTGAAATTAGAAATTAAAAAAATAGTTAATTTAATTTAGTTCAATTCAAGATTCAACATGTTCTTTTAAAAATGGAAGCGTTCAAATTTCTGTTCTTCCAGATGGCTTGGCCAATTTCGCTGTGTTTTTTTTTGCCTAAGCTGCAGGGACTGGAGGGGTTCGTGGTGCACGAATTTCAGGTACCACCCATTCCCTGGAGCCTTTTTCGGAGCCGGAAGCCCGAGGCAAAGCCCCGGGTTTCTGGACCGAAGAGTCGTGTCGTCGGGGTGATGTTTTTGAAAAGCGTCCCAAGTCTTTTTGAAGTGCGGGAGAGGTTCCATAAGTCGTTGATTTCCTCAATCCATTCGGGGCGTCCATTGACGCATTGACTTGTTTGTTTCATATGGGTTTCAGTTTGATTCCCTGAAAGTTTGAGGGGTGTGGTGTATATACCACCCAAATGCTTTAACCAAAAAATGAATAAAAATGATAGGTCTTGAAAAAAGGTCCAAAACAAAAACATGCCCAGTTTATTTTCGAAGAATCTCGAAGGAACTCTAAAAATCTCTCGCGATTTTTGTCGGTATCTTTCGGATGGGGCACATCGCCATTCAGCAGCGACTCGTATTTTTTGAAGCCTTCGACCCTTGAAGCCATCAAAGGACACTTCTCAGCTTTGCAGGTGGTGAAAAAATCATCGTGACCCAATCAGGCTCCGAAGGAACTTTTTAAAGTCAAGAAAAAATGACAACCCCAAAATTCCGCGTTTTTTGTTAAATTTTGAGAAAAAAAAACATGGGTTGATGAGGGTGCATGTTGGGTGGGCATGTTGGGGTGTTTAGTAAATTTAGATGACATGAATGTTTTCAGAAAGGGTACTTCAGATATATATATATATATATCTTGAAAATCTCATCATGACCCGTTTTTTTTCCTTTGCTGTGGCTTTTTTGCGCCCTGGAAGGTTTGACTCATGACGAGGATTTAACTGAATCCATGCTGGCAATCCGACGGCCCTTCGCAAAGTCTGGGTGCCATTGGGAAAAAAAACGGCGAAACTCCGTTTGGATGATCACAAACTTTACGTAATAAAAAGTGGTGAAACTCGCAAAAATCCAACCAGATAAAAACAAGTGGTGGTTTGACCTGACATAACATATTTCATTCCATCCCCCAAATTCCTGAAATGTGTTTTGGCACCAAAAGAACCCCAGTGGGTTCATGTTGGTGCTTGAGTTTCTTCTATAGGCACACCTCCCAAATGTCATAATATCTTAGGAGTAAGAAAATTCCTACAAAGAGGCTCAACCACCAACATAAACCAACAATTGGCTTATGATTTGAGGGATTCATAGCCCAGATTTTTTTCAGGATCATGATAATGTTTGCTCAAAATCCCTCACTCATCCCATGACTTTGAAATCCAACTTCATCTTCGTTTAAAATTAGAAAAACGGGTGGGGACATTTGTTTTTCGCTGTTGTGCTTGAATACCTTCCGTTGCCGTTCATTATGAAGCCCACTAGACTTCCTAGCCGTTTCTTCCAAATGGAAAGACGTTTCAAGAAAAAGAATCCCTAAATGGGTGACTTCCCTAACTTGGATCACCATTGATCCTAACTTCCAACGTGACATCCAAGTACCACTTATTTTTTGAAAGTAGAGAAACGTCCAACGGTTGCACCCTTTTCAACCCATGAAAAAAAAAACATGCAATACCTCGAAAAAGTACACTTTTTTAAGGCAGCTTCCAGGTGGTTTTAGAGGTATTCATGGACGTTTTCTGCCAAGAATTGCCTGATTGGGAGATCTCAAAGGGCAGCTGCTGCATCAGCTGTTGCTCCTTGCCTGTGGAGATCTACAGGCAGGCCCGGTGGAAAATCATGGGAGTCTCATTGGCAACCCAACCCCCCCCTCTTTTTCAGGAAGGATGAAGTGTATTGAAGCTTTTTTGAAAAAAAACAAGGAATGGAGGGCAAAAAAAAACATCTAATCATCTAACCCCTTAAATCTGTATTTTTTGAGAGTAGCGTAGCGGCCTGGGAATCCAAAAAATAAAACTTAAGAACCTTCCGGCCTGGCCAGCGACCTTCAACCAAAGGAGAGTTGAGGCAGCTAAAGAACTGGGCAGCCAAAGAACTGGTTTTTTCTGCATGGGGGCAACCCCAACCATGGCAGCCTGCCTGTCAGTGGGGCGATTGGACAAATGTTTTGGGTTCCCAAAAGGGCATGCAGAAACGTCAGTCATCAGGTCAAAGGGCAAATCTCATCCGTTTTTGGGATCCTGTACACCAAAGAAAATCTATGCCAAAACGACTCAGACCAGGAGCCCCTAATAAAACCTTCCAATTTGGCTACAAGGTAGGCCCCAGACACCAGTTATAAGTAGGGGCCCATAACTCCACTTGCAGTGGTGATGTCACCCCAGTTACCCATTTATGTTGGGCCATTTATACCGGTTATGACTCTTTTTAACAACTGGGCTCGGGGCTCACCAGTTTTAAGCCCCGAAAAGTGGCACTTCATTGGGGTAGAATCGAAAAAATGTGACCACCGGGCAAGGCACCCGACATGGGACATCTAGACTTCCTCAAAAAAAATACCCTTCCTTCCTCCCATAATCATGGAAGTGAAAAATGGGTCCCTCGAATAGTAGTATCCTTTCATTTGGGATAGTTTTCCACTTCCATGATTGTGGGAGAAAGGGTAAGAAAGGATTGAGATAGGAAGAACTGTGATTTTCATCAGTGGTTGTGCCATTCCAAATGTCCTCAATCTCTTGTTCTTTTTTCGTCCTGGTAAAATGCGTGGTTGTTTTGAGGTGTTAATTTATTTGGGGGGCCAAGAGCGAAAAAAAATAAATATCTGAAAGAAACCAACTGTGTGCATTGGGTTTGAACCAGGGATATGTATATGTGTGTATGTATGTATATATATATATATTTACATATACATATGTGTGTAATTCATACGTATATACACACATACACTTGACATAAAGTGATATGCAGCTCAAAACACTTCATCTTTGGGGTCCAGGATGGATTTTCAAAAACATGAGGGAAATGAGGATTCTGGGGTTCCAAATAGCTCCTCACTTAGGCCTCATCCCTGGCTACCTTAGCTCGCTCCCCCAATATCATAAGGTAGTTAGTAGTCACTGGCCAGCTTTTCGTGTATCTCAAGCAGATCCCTCCCAAGTTTCCAGCAGTCGAAACTGCTGAAAAACATGACTCATGACCCCTGAAAACGAATTGATACCCAAGTTTTTAGCCATATTTTGGAGCCAGAGATACATTCTCCAAACCATCATTTTTGGTATCTACGTAAAATCTTCGGGGGTGTATACAGACAAAGATCCCTCCTGCCAGCAGTTTGGAACAGCATCCGGCCTAAGATGTTTTTAGTTTTTACCCTTTCAACCAGCAATTTACCCACATAGAAAAAAAACAAATCTCGAAAACCCTACGGCCTTCCTTACATCATGCGACCAGCGACCATCAGCAAGCCTGAGATCGAACTTTGAAAGATGGATTTTTGTTGCTCCGAAAAACAGCTCATTGGCACTTCCAATCCAAAACTCACCAAAACGAGTTGGTGGTTTTTCACCAACCCATTTGAAAAATATCAGTCAAAATTCAAAATGGAAATCTTCCCCAAGTAAGGGTGAAGATATAAAACATTTGAAGCCACCGCGTAGAGAAAAAAGCTGTTGGGCCAAATTGTTTGGGAGACATAACTCGGGATGAATTTACGTGGGCCAGTATCATCTGGAACCTTCGAAAGAATCACCAAAAAACGGTTCTATACGCGATGTAACAATGTCTGTTCCATGCCCAATTGACAAAATTGACCAAAACAAAAATGGATAAAACTTTGCGTGAAACCTAAAACTTTCAAATTCTTTCCAATCTTCAACAAAAACCAAAAACAAATCCCTGGCGATTTCGCCAGGTTTTTTTTTCGAGTTCCCGGGTCCAAAAAAAAAAAAACAAAATTTTGGGGGTTCAAAAAATTTTTCCCAAAGAAAAAGGCCGGAAGAAGTTCAAAGTTCCAATCCCCAAGAGGTGGATCCCTATCCTAAACACCCCTCACAGGGTGGATCCCTGGATCCCTGTTGGCTAAAGGTTGCGGGGTCCCGGGGGTGTGGTGGAAACCACCAAAGATGCGGTTTAATAAACCACTTGAGGTTTTCTGAAGATTTCTGGTGTGGCAACAACTACCAGTTGACTCAGTAGGGTGAAATAACTGTTACATTCAAAAGCGGTGATTTCACGGCAGTTACCCGTTGATGTTCGGCCATTTATAGGGGTATATAGGGGTTATAACTCCATTTATAACTGATATAGGGGCCCACCTTGCAGGTTTTACACATCCCAACTCAAAGTGGTGATCGTTTCTGCCGGATTCTGATGACGTCAACAGCACAAGAGCCCCGGAATTTATTGAAAAAAATCACATGAAACCGGAAGCCATCACCCGAAATGAAAAAGAAACTCCTCTGAACCTATTTCCCTCCGCAACTTTGGGCTTACCAAAAAAAAACACCTTGCATTTTTTTGAGTCAAAAAAGTATGAAGTACAGTAAGTCAAAAAAGTCGTGTTTTTCCACAGTCCCTAAAGAAATATTGTTTCTTTAATAAGGACCCTTTACGATCACCTACCTTTTTTGGCATCTTGCGAAGCCATCCCCGGCAGCAAGGCTTCCCACCCAGGTCCCAGGTCCCCCCGGAACCTAAGGTGATGCCCATGGTCGTTGCATCGCTGGTCTTCGACTGGGCCGCAAGTTTGGGGTCACAAAAGGGTGGCAGGTGTCGGTCGGTCACCTTTAGGGATTCGGTAGGGAGAAATCTCCTACCCTACAAGGACCTGCCGGTCCAAAGCCATTAAACCCCTGCAAGGACCTGCCAAAAAAACCCATGAAAAACCTATCCATCAAAAATTGAATGGGACCGAATCCCAACGGACTCCGGACCCCTGTTCAATAAGTTGCGATCGAGCTACTAGATACTCAGGTTTTTTTCGGGGTCCGTGAAACGTGGGTCCTGTTGGAGATTTCTTGGAACCAGCATTTCTACCCATGGTTACCATCACTCTTGAAATTCCTCCTTCCAACATTTGAGGGAAAACCTCCCCGTCTTGGAGGGACTCCAAAAGGAATTTCACTTGACTGACTATGGAGGCCTGGGCCTCCTTTGCGGTATCATTTGATAGACGATTCTCCAGAGCATGAAATTTTTGGGCTACTTGGATGTCCCGGGACGGAAGTGATCGGATCAATGCTTAGGATCAATGCGTTATTTTTTTCCCGAAGATATACGTAGGTTATATAAACCATTTATATATATATACTAACTTCCACCGGGACATCCAAGTAGATCCCTTCTTTATATAGTTGGATGATGTGAATCCCATTTCATGGGGGATTTTCAAAATCCCTCACCAAAGTTAATAGCATAATCCCGGATCTATAGATCAACCCAAGCACCAACGATCAACCCAAGCACCAACCCATCTTGCCCATCATTTTGGGTATCCATTTTAGGTTTTTGGGGAGTTGTAAAATCAACATGTTCTTTTGAAAAACTATTGGGGGTTCCCTCATTTTGAGACACATTCATGATTAGGTTGTTGATACCGTTCATGGACGCAAACTAGTTGAGATCCATAAGACTGGTATGTTATCTCGTTCAACTGTTTGGCCGGAATTCTGAACCATCAACAGTATGGTACTACAGCATGGGTATTACCCTGAGACGTGTCCCTTTCTTGATGCAATCTGCCCATGACATTTTTTTGTTCAAGTCGCGAGGGCTTTCAATGAGTTCCGCGAGGTGTGAACACAAATTGGTCAAAACACAGTACTTGCAACCTGAATTTGAAATCCAAGAAAGGTGAACTTTTCCACTGCAACTGATTGATTCAGTTGGTCCCCATTCAAGCCCCCCAAACATGATCAAGCCACTAGCGGTTTTGAAAAGTTATGGACGGTCATGGAAGTTATGCCCTGAAAAAATTATGGCTGGTTCAACTTACCCACCCGAAAACAGAAATAAAAACGTGACCTAAGGCGTTTTCACGCAATCCCTTTAAAGGATGTCATTACGTAGGAGGTCCGGGGCAAAAAAGACACCAAAAAGGTAGGTCCTTTCAAAAAAAATCCGTCAACGTTCCCTCTTTGGTGAAAAACATCATCAATGGGATTGTTTTTCGGTTCCAACGTAAAATTGACGGGTACCAAAAAAATTCACCCAAACTGGCAGATGTTTTACCGCCTTACATAACAGGTATATGTTGCCTTCGTTTGGGGGTTATTTTTTATCCCTACCACCGAGAAACAGGACCAGAAGAATCTATTGACGACTAACCCTTCCTCTAATCATCGCCTGGTTTTTTTTGGCAAACCAGTCCCCCCACAAAACCAAAAAATCCTCTGATTTTACGCCATGTTCTGTGAATGCGAAGGGTCATGACTTTCAAAACTTCTACACGGCAACATCCACACTCCTTGAAACCAAGAGCGCTTCAAAAAGCAACTACCATCACCAGGTAAGTGAAAAAAAAACACTACGGCTGTTTTGGGGTGGGTGGCTAATTCCGTTACAGCATAAACCGCATCCATAATAGCTTTTAGATGGGCAGGAGGGTCACTTCTTATAGATGCATATCGCACTTCATATCCCTCCATTTTGAATACCTGAAACTGTTTGCCATTGAAACGTTAAGGCCGAATTCCCCTTGTCCGATAGAACCACCAGAAAGGGTGACTGGAAGGTCATTCACCTTTCCTTTTGGGTTTCGGTAACTTTTCAAGGGCTGTTGCTGTTAAACTTCAGGTGGATAGCTTTTTTTTTAAATTCCATTTTAAAATCTATCAACCCTGAACCATCGTCAGCCATACTTGATCCACTTGAATGAAAAAACAAAACACCCATGACGTGCGATTCTGGGTCCCACATGCCTCTTGCAAACCCCCAACTGTTGGTGTGTTTCTTGGTCGCTTCTGCACAAAAAAAATCCATCCGGGCGCTCGGGCAGTCGTGGACGCGTCACCCGAAGGTGGTGGTGGAGGAGGAGTAGAGCCCTTGGGGTTGACGAAAAGATTGCTATGAAATGTTCCCAATATGAAATCATGGCTAATCAACCAACCTCCCTAACGTACCCCCCCCCCACGAAAATCAGGCCTCATTCAGGGTTGATTAGTTATTGGGGGGGTGGTTGATTTTTGAGATCATATGCTTGGCTCATGACAGCTGCGCAGCTCGTGGCAAAGCAAAGCAACAACAAACAGAAAGTGCATTGTTACACAAGTGAAGACTAGTATTGTCTTTTTCACGCTGCAGATGTTAGTTCCCTGGGGGGTAGTTGTACATATAATTCATAGACACTGAATTTCAAAAGAACCCCTCAGGGTAAGATGTCAATCAACAAAGACAACCACCATGTTAACAGCATTGGCCAGCATTGTGCATCTCCCAATTTGTGGGGGCATTAATTGGGTTTCGAAAATGCTAGTGAATCGTATCTCGATCGTTTGTAAACTGAGTGAAAATAATCATATCTACACTCCCCAAAACTTACACTTTCCAACATATTCCCTGAAAAATGGTGGCTGCAGACTACTTTCCTCTTGGGAAGGCCTATTTTCCAGGGCTATATTAGCTTCAGGGAGGGTCGACCACTGTTACAGTTGCTTGAAATTTCATCGCCCCAAATCACGAAAAAGAAATCACACCTGAAAGTTGCAAGTTGAAATCAGATGGAAACAAAAGATCTGAGGAAATTAGAATACTGAATACATCCTAAATGGTATGCCCCCCTGGGGTTGATGGCTAATGGATGGGTGGAGAAAGTCTCCCAGAAAGATCTATATATATATATATAAACGCAGACATCCAATCTTGGAATTGAGGAAATGGTCCGGGAGCCAATATTTCATGCTGTATTACATTTTTGGGTCCTGCCTAGATAAACACGGTGGCAGTGGATCATAAAGGTTAGGATCAAGGGCCCTTCATTGAAATGAACAGATTGTTTACTCAACGCTGTGTATCTGGACGCTCCTGAATGTCATTTGATCATAATGACCCACTGTGAACCAGGGGTTTGGCATGCCCCAACACAAATTTCTCAAGCCAAATAAAAGCGGGATTTTTTCCAGCCAGGAAAAATGGCTGGGAAAACCCACCACCGACCACCAAGTTACACCAGACTCTTCCACCGTTGGCGTAGGGAAAGAGGTCACTTCCACCTGGGCTTTGTGTTGTTGGAAAAACACCTGGAAACAAAGTGCCAAGAGGCCAAAATGTTGGTCCGACTCTTCCCAAATTGTGTCCCTTCATTTTCTTGCGGGGTCCTAAAATATTTAAGAGAAGTAAGCTTATGCACCTCATGAACTAGTGACCATTGCCTATTTGGATCCAGGGTTTTATTGAATGGTTCTTGTGATTTAGTAAGTAGGATAGTTTCACACTTTTTTTGAGTAAAGGGTGTGAATGTGATCATATGTACATACCACCTTATAACATATGCATGTATTGGAGGGGTGCAGGATTTGTATCCATCAACCAACCACGAGAATACCACACCCCGAGGTTTGAGGCAGATCGTTGATAAACGGCCACGGAAGGCGGCTGGAACAGTTCCAAGTCATCCAAAGGTTGGATCATCTTAGCTTTGCGGAATAGCTTCTTTGACGGTTTGGAAGTTGAAAGCATCAAACATATTTTTTCGGATGATGATGATGATGATGATGATGATGATGATGATGATGATGATGATGATGATGATGATGATGATGATGATGATGATTCAGTGGTGGTATTCATATATATATATATATTCATCCCATAACAAGAATCCGAACAAATATATAGGTGATATTCCCACAAGATCTGCAACTGTGGATGTAGCTGACTTCCCTTGGCTGACTTATTTCAAGACAAATGGAGGCCTACAAAATTCAATGGATCGAAAAGGATTGTATGTCCCCAACTGGTGCCAAAGAAATCCTTATACTTTATAATACGTATACCACCTGGAAAATAGATGGCTAGCCACTCCGGTAGTTTATCAAGGCCCTTCCAAATCGCCACCGAACTTGGGAGTGGCTAGCCATCTACTTTCACTAGGGTGTATAAAGATGTCCTTCAGATGTTTGGGAAAAAAGACAGAAAACATATTCCCTAAATGGTGATTTACATTGAGAAAAACCATCGTAGAATCCATAACATATCACCATCTTCAAGAAATCAAAGTTTAAACAAGAAATCCAAGTTTAAACATAAAGGTAAGCTTGGTAAACTTGGAATCGTGTTCCCAAAAAGATGTACCAAAAACCGAGCAATAAAATATGTTCATGGGAATCTATAGGGTAGCCCACACCCCAAATTGCTGGTACCCTCCCAAGAAATAGACGGCCGGATTAATCAAGGGATTATTAACCCACCATCATCCCCGAAGGCCTTAAAACAAGGAAAGCTCGATTGGTGGCTGGCTATTCGCCCGTGTAGCTGACATGGTGAGTCATAACTGATTGGTTTTAAATTCCGGGATCCTGAAATTTCATGGAAAAAGCTAATAAGTTACCCTCCAGGGAACGAGTCCATATCCCACCTTGGGAAAGGAAAATCATCGACTCAGAAGTGCCATGTTTTGGGGATATGTTAGTTCCCTGGAGAGTAATCCTTATAGATATAACTCGGTTCTTTTTGATCCCCTACAAGTTCCTACAAGTAAGCAAGGTTTTTTTTGGTCACCCACTCGAATTTTTACCCACTGGCCAAACGGGTGATCATAATTTTGGCAATTGTTAGTGATGAATTGAACTCAGATAACTCAAAGGTTATAAAGCAGGATCTTTTATTGTTAGTTTATATTCAACACGTGATTTTTCATATCTGGCCTTCTCTATGATCACCACTTGTGACCGGCCTTTTCAGCATGTGAAAAAAGCCTTAGGATCTCCCTCTTTCTGGTTATTTCGTATGGATCTCCAAGCGAAACAATAATCCCTACTTGGAGGATGGGATCACCCCACTTAGTAAGTAGTTAGGATCACCCCCTTTTATAAACCATGGAGTAAAAGGCCATTTGGAAGGGGTCCGGGAATGAGCCCACAAAATCGGGGACTTACTAACTAACCATGGGTATCCAACACTTGTTCAATGGGATGATCCTCCAAGTAGCTAGTTGAGTAGTTTCAATCTACTCCAGGGCGTCCAACCAAGATTGTTGGAAAAAAAATGTGGATTTCAGGGCCCGCGACCTAAATTTTGGGTCCACCATGTCAAAGGTGGCAAACAAATAACCAATACAAACGTCAGTGGTTGAACCAACCGTATCTGAAAAAAAAAATCGTCAAATTCGATCATGCTTTACCCAAGGATTCAAGTTGAAAACAAAAAATACCCTCCAGGGAATGAGGAAACATGGGACCCACCGTTCACGGGGAAGTTCGGAACATCATCAACTCAAAAGGGATGGCTTAAAAGAAAAGGGGATATGTGATCCTTCCCTGGAGGGT
This sequence comes from Breviolum minutum Mf 1.05b.01, assembly GCA_000507305.1. NCBI lineage: Eukaryota > Dinophyceae > Suessiales > Symbiodiniaceae > Breviolum > Breviolum minutum. The sequence goes on from DF240180.1 coordinate 111,013, forward strand.
TTTTTTCCGAATGGTTGATGTTTTTTGTCCATGGTGATGTGAACATCCAGTAAAAAAACCAGCGGTTCCGAAGAAAAACTCGTTGGTGTTTGAACCAACCCATTTGAAAAATATTCGTCAAAATGAGAAACTTCCCCAATTTTCCGGGTGAAAACTTTTAAAAAATAATTGAAACCACCTAGAAAAAACCGCAAGGATTCCTTTTCTCGTTCCATGCAACAAGTCCTCCCGTCACCCACTGAGTTCCAAGGGACGCTGATGGAGGCAAGGGCAGGATATGCTTGCAGTTCCTGTGTTAAGGTAGTCGTCACCTCAGCGCGAAAAATCTTGGGTAGAGCAAACACTCTTTGAGGGGTGCGCTGCGGGTTCCAACTGTTGAATTTTCCAACAGGGAGTATCTTGGAACATACCCAAGGGACTCTCAAACAAACAGTTCATGAATGCAAGGAATTCTTTGAAAAATTGGGGGGGGGGGGTGGAACGGGATGCCTGGCGTATGCGAAAAAAGGGGTTTGACATGGAGAATCTCCCGAATGGTTCAGGGCGGGTTTTTCGTGTCCTATATCATACTAATACTGTCGATGTATGGTAAATATCCCAATATCTACAGGGTTTCATACATGTCAGGTGGTGCAGGATTTCTTTCATCAACAGTATGTATATATATATATATACACACACATACACCGTAGTGAAAGTAGATGGCACAACTCCCAAAAGATGGATTCACAAGGATGAACCAATACATGGGAGTTGCGCCATCTACTTTCCAGTGGTGCATTCTTATTAGTATGAAACCATAAGACGGGCAAAACGCTTCGTCAAGTATAGTCGAAGATGGACAATGTCAATGAGGTCAATCAAAAACAATAACGTCAAAAAAAAGGCAAGATGACCGGTTTGCTTTTATGCTCCCTCGCCGGCGGAAGATTAACATAGAACCCTAAAAATGATGGTTTGGAAGATGGTGTTCCTCTTCCAGGGGTGTATTCTCAGGTTCAACATGACCATGTGAATCTTCCGGGGTGTATCCCTTTGAGAATCATTGGTCGGAAGATGAGATGTCCCTTTTGAAATGGCCCCATGGCCCCAGGTCAACCAGACGGATTCGGGAGTGGCCGCGGACAGGCTGGAAATCGCTTGTTGAGCAGCCTGCAAAATTGACAAAATTGACGGAAGACGGGAATCTCCAAGATTTTTAACCCCAGTGAAACCCATTTATAAGGCCATTTGTAGGGGATACGGCCATGTCATCCCATTTGTAACTGGTACTTAGAAGATCGTCCCAGCTAGCAAGTGATGAATAACCATGACCAGTAAGTTCCCTAAGTAGGGGTTAGTCTAGTTCTAAATGGCTTGGTTTACCCCCTTAACAAACCAGTAAGTGGAATGATCCACTTAAGTACTGGTTGAATGGTTTCAGAAAATTCGGCCATCAACCAAGCACGTGAGTTTTATCCCTCGAAGTTTAACAGTTCGCCCCTGAAAATAGGCCGAATCCCAAAATGAAAAATCTATAAATCATCTTCCGACCATCAAGTTTTAGGGGGGACCGAACTGTAAGTTTCAGTTCGAGCGGATATTTTTTCAAAAATCTATCAACCATTACTGTGGATATTAGTCCATCTCAACTGGTACCTGGGGGAGGATTCTATATATCTCAAACTTGGTGCAGGATTTCTTCCACAAAAATCGTCTAGTTGGTGGCTTCGACCCATTTGAAAAATATGCTCGTCAAACTGGGAATCTTCCCCAATTTTCGAGGTGAAAATAAAAAAATTGAGAAACCACCACCCAGAATACCCTCTTCCAGTCGTGACCTTTTGATATTCTCCAAAATTGGGGGGGGGGGGGGTCACGTTTTCACCCCTGATTTCAGGTCACAACAAAAAAAAAAAACACCCATTTTAGGGTCACGGGTGTTGGAAAATTGTTGGGTCTGCACTGAGGTTGCTGTCCGACCTTTCAGGCTTTTAGGGAGAAAACTACCAGGGCGCTCTTGCTGGTTTTGGGTGCACGTGGAATTGCCGGGGTGGAGAAAAAAGGCCAAAGCGTACGGGTAAGTATTAGTTAACTGAAGTCATTTCTCAACTTTTTAGAAGACGAAGAATACACCCGCGAAAACTAACATGGGAAACCCAAGTTCATGAAGGTTTGGTTCAGATGACTTTTCCTTTTCAAATGGGTGATTTTCGATTTGGAAAACTCGAAGATTTCAGCATGCTTGGTGGGGAGGTACGGACGACCTACTTACCCATCGTTCCTACCGTGGGAGAATCATCGAAGTAGTTTTTGAATTTTTTGATCGAAAAATTTGGCCATCAAACCTGAAGCTTGAAAAAATAAGGTAAAATTCACCAGAACAAACTCGCCACCTGAACAACAGCATTTTCTTGAACTATCCAATAGCAGTTCTTGAAACACAAATTCAGCGAACAGTCTGCAAAAAAAGACAAGGAGAAGGTAGTATGAGAAATGTTAATCTGGTCAAATTTCTATAATGCGCCTACACCAAGAAAACCCTTGAAATCTGAGATGGGTTTGTAGCCTCCATACCTACTGTGTGTGGATTGTTCACTGGATGAAATATCTTCAGCTACTTCACATGTATGTTGAAGCTGTCAAGGGTTATCAGAATCAAGTGCCTCATGTTCTAAGGAACTGTAGTACCGGGCCCCCCACCTGTTGTAATGTGACTATACCTACTGGGTGGACCCCCGCCCACAACTAGGCAATGTTACTAGCAATAAGAAGTACTGCAAGTACTAGAAAAACTGGTCACTACATCCTACAATCCCAAGACATGAGTTCGTTATAATTTGACCAAATCTTTTGGCCTACACTCTGGTAAACTAACATAGCAATGGAAAATGGACCGATTGAAAATGTAAATTTCCATTGCTATGTTAGTTGACCAAAGGGTAACTTAGTTAAATAGGTACAATGTGGGTCCCTACCAGCAATAAACGGAATTATAACTCCCAGAAATGGCCTTATGAATGGCTAACTGTGGTTATTAACACCCCGAAACAAGTGGAGTTATTTCACTTATAACTGCGTTGTTTGGGGGGCCCACCTTATGTATATATATATATGTAATCAAATATATAACCACATATGTATTATATATATATAACCACCAACCTCAACCCCTTACGCGGAATCCCACAAGTGGTTTGTTTCCTACAACCACCGGTGAGGCACCGCATTGGATCCCAACGCACCCAAAGAGGCAGGGAAAACGATATCCTTAGGCGACTTCCGGGGGTTGGCCGGTTGATGTGAGCAATGAAAAAAGGGCCACGAACGGTCGATTTTTGGTTGGTTTTGGGGCGGATGAGAAAATGCCCAGTTAATACGGGGATTACAATAAACCATTATCAGCAATGAAAAAAAAAGGGCCCAAATGGCGGTTGTTTAGGTTGTGAAATTTTGCGCATATTTTTTTTGCGCAATTGCCATAACGATCCCTTCTGGCAGCCTGGGGCATCCGTGTTGGATGGGCCAAGCTTCCCTTGTTTCCCCCAATCCATTCAGATCAGGGGAATTTATGGACAAAAAGCGCATTTGGAGTTTTTACATTTTTTCTCCAGAGCTGATAAAATAACGAAACAATATGTTTTTCCAGGGCTGAACATCAACATGGTAACAAGAAACATTGCTTGAGTCTTGAGCAGTCCTTCCTCCGCAGCCTTCTGCGCTTTAATCCGTACAGCCACAGGAAAGTGCTAGGAAACCACGGCAAACTTTTTCGAGAAGATGGTTGGGTCGAGAAACCAATGCTTGAACGTTTGAAAATGGCACGCTTTCCTGGTGCTCGAGTGCTGTGAATGCTAAATACATGATTTCCAGGATCTTTTTCCAATGAAGGTCTCAAATAAAACCTTCCCTGGGCCTTCTGCTGCGCTTTGGCCTTCTGATGCGCTTTGAAATTCTGCTGCTCTTGGGCCGGTGGAGCTTCTGGAATGTTGTAGCTCATTTCTTTTCCGCAGCGCACGGCCACTACATGCTGTGGCCGTGACAACAGCACGGCAAAGCAAAACAAAAAAAACAAATAGCATGGCCAATCAACCAAAGCTTATTGATGTTGGGGCACTAGCAATGTCAATATATTATCCGCTCCCGGCCCAAAGAATGCCAAAACGCAATTGCTTCACAGAGATTCCAACTTCAGAAGCTTAAAAAATCGTCCCTATCAACGGTGTATGACTGCATCACCATGAAAATCCCCAAGTCCCGAATCTCAAAGTTGCGCAATTGCCGACCAAGCTCTGGGCATCGTCGGTCACTTCAACTCTTAGGCTGTTGAAGAGTGAACCTGCAGGTAATTATGCAAAAGATCTGGAAACCTTTAAATCAGGCGAGCAAACAAGGAAACAAGCAACCCAAACAAAAAAAAATGCAAACAACAACAAACAAGAAAGCCACGAAACCTACCAGAATAACTAGGGTGAAACAGCAAAAGGGGGTGAAACACTACTTTCTACGCCTCTCAGCCCTCATATGTGCATCGCTGCCTCGGTATATACAACAGTTCGGGGGCGCGGCTGACCCTTCACCCTAGAGATGGCGAATCTCATACCAGGCGCTACTCCGGCGCTGCGTGGCCCTCACCGAATAAACGAGACTCCACACAACCTCCGCAGGTGCTGGTACACCGCCTAGCTCTCCAAGGCTTTGGGCAAGCCCTGACTGAACCATAAGGTCCGTCGTCATCAGTACCCTGACTAGTCAGAGGGGAGCGTTGCGGGCTACCCCTCCTGCTAAAAGCACGCCCAATACCAGATGATGACGCGGATAGATCTAATTCCCTGGGAAGGCAAAGCCCGGGAAAGAGCCATAGAGAAACGGCAAGAAAATCACCGACAGAAAATCAAGTGAAACGTCAGTCATGAAACAGGCTTGGATCCTTCGTTCAGTCTATTTCGTGGGAAAATCGGGACGTAATGACGTCCGCCGATTCCCACAAGGCAGCAGCTAGGACATTCTTGCACCCCTGAATGTCCAAGTAATCATTTACAGTAAAGGCAAGAAGGCCTTGCTCGTGTTCTTCAATATCTGGCACTAAGAGCCGGATGAGGTCATGCATGTCTCGCGAGACTGCTGTGCTCAAGATCTTGTGCTCCAGTGCGTCGATACGATCTCCAATGGGCAGGTTGTAGCATTCAAGTCCGGTTTTCCCAATTTCATCCTGTGTCAGAGCTCGGTACTGCAAGTGCCTCGCATGAGCGCGAGCGAGCTGTAAGAAAAAATTCGACAAAGGTGGATAACTTTGAAAGTTTTCGGCCCTTGCCAAATAAGCAGAGCATCCGACTGCATTACCTGGCACACGGGTCTCTTCACCATACTCATTGCCTTCCAAAGTTGTCCCGGGTAAAGAGATGCTCGGAATCGCGTCCCCATTGTCTAGGTGATGATCTCCTGCTGACTTTTCCACTTTCTTTGAGCCCTCGTGCCATTTTACGTAAACACCAGGATGACGCACAATGCTGGCCATGATGGCTGTTGGCCCCCAAGTCAAGAGGGCATCAGAAACAACATTGCTGTCGCGATCTCCGCGGGTGTTTAACATATGAACGAAGGATCCGTGGGCTCTTGCCTGCGAGCCAGATGCGGTTATCGTTGATGAAGCTACAGCTCGATTTGCGCGTGCTACCAAATCCCCAGGCAAGCGGACCTGCACTGCCTTGCATGGAGGAGTTAAAAACCAATTCTCAAGGTGGCGGTTGACGAACCAGTGAATATACTGGATATTCCGACAAATCCCAACATGAGATCGGTGGTACTTTGCGAACGTCGGCCAAGAGCTCTACTCACTAGCCAAAACAAACAATTCGAGAGTGTAAGCGCAGCAGCTTGATACAATTGTGGTTCCTGTTGGAGGGAATGAACCACCAAGGTCGGATCCAATTCGTAGCAGCCAATGAGGAAATAAGACAACTAATCTCATCATCCTCAAAGAAGCATTTCCAATAGAAATATTGCAGAACACCGTTCCGATCATACCAATCTTGTGCCAGAAGGCTACGTGCTCAGCTTCACTAGCTTAACACGAACACCGTACAGGCAACCGAATGGGCAACCATATCTCCTCCAAACATCCCCACAGCGCCTGCATTTTGCAAGCATTATCCCCACTCGTCACTTTTCACCCCCATAGTGCTCGCATTATGTTTGCCCCAATGCGGGCTCAAAATTGGCAGATCATTTCAACAAGATCTGTAGGCACCTGGTCCAACAATCTGAACCCGAGCGTCGCAAAAACGAAAAAATATATAACTCACTTTGGCCATCAGGGCAATCCGTCGCTGCCCAACATCCCACACCTCACCTGAACAAAAGAAGAGAAAGAGAAGAAAGAAGAAGGAAGAGAAAACGCAATCGCGCACATTTCCGCTTGTACCGCTCGACGAGGGGTGGCTCGTTGTGTGGCTACATCCTCCACCACAGCTCCAATTCATAAATATCCTGCACAAACCCAAACACCAATTATCTTTCGCGCAGCGCAGCCCCAATCCCAAACCCGCTCTCCTGCCAGTACGGCCCTTCGTTCATCCACCGCCAATCCGCAAGCTTGTCTTGCAGCCACCACCCTCCCCCACCAACTCAGGTTCAAAGCCATCGCCGACCCAAACCAGCTCCTGCCAAACCCACAATTCTCCATCCCACCGCCACAACCAACGATCCTCCTCCAGGTAGTATTGTGGAGCCCCCTCCACCTCCCAACTCCAGTAGCTGCTGCAAAAGACGCCCATCGTTGAGCAGCACAAGCAAAGGAAAAGCGGAAGCAACAAATCAAATTGACTCAAGTGCTGGTATTTCGTCATGACACACGCGTGACACATCAAATGGCCCGGCGAACACACATTCAAAGTTAATAGCAATATCGCTCAACGCCCGCGCTAAACGCTCGCGGGTTCAATATTATTTTGTTCGTTTGTTGCCTTTTCATTTTGCCCTTTTCATATTTTCGCTCTGTTCTTTCCTGTTTCTTTGCTGTTTCGCTCAGTTCTTTCCTGTTTCTTTGTTGTTTCGCTCGGTTCTTTCCTGTTTCTTTGTTGTTTCGCTCGGTTCTTTCCTGTTTCTTTGTTGTTTCTTTCCTGTTTCTTCCGTCCTCTTGCAAAAGTATTTTGACTCCCAAGACTTGCTTGAGCCAAAATGGCTACGTGAAATTTTGGGCGTAAGGGATGAAAACTACTTGCCCAGGAACTCGGGATTAAACCATGACATCAGGATCCCAAAAAAAAACAGCTGGTTGATTTGGGGGAAGCTTCCGGGGTCATTAAATGCCACAAATTTTGGGGATCAAACAATGCAGCAGATGAATGGTCATTTGGAGGGAGTTCGCTCAAAAATCATGCATGAAGTTCGGGTTGGTAATATAATGATCCCTGAGCTTGGAAGCAATATCAATACATTAAGGAAAGAATCAGATCGAAAGGGAAAAAGAGGTTTCATGAAATGTCCAAAGAAAACTTAGAACCCGCCATATTTGTTCAATTAAACATATGTTTCCCCGGTAGTAATGGCGAATTTTTAATGGTGGGATTAATGCCTGATTCTAGTTGGTGGTTGAACCGCCAACCCATTAAACAAACATGCGCAAGTCAAATTGGATCATCTCCCCAGAAAAAGCGGGGTGAAATTAAAAAAAACCTGCTTTTTGCAGCACCACCCTGGAAGTCCAAGCCGACCAAACAATTCGTGGGCTGGTCGGCTTAGGATGATCCATATATAAAGGATTCATCCTAAACCTACCAAGGATCGCAAAGTTTGGTTGACTTGGACTTCCTGGGTATACCACCTAGCTGATTCTAGCGGGTCCGAGTAGGATGGGACCCTTCCAAAACCACCTTTTCGGAGTCCGTCCGAAGCTTCGGTCGAGGCTTTCTTCGGTCGGTGGTTTTTCAGCGGGAAATGCTGGTGGGTTTGATGAAGGAAATTTGGCTTCAAACACCTGGGTTCTGTGGTGAATTTGATGGGAATTTATACCCCTCCCCAAAACTGACCATGGCCCCTAAAAGTTCTTTGTGGGTCCCAAAAAGGAAAGGCAGTTTTCTCTCACATGGGCGAACTTTTTTTAGCTTGCAGGGATGGGAGATTTCACTACTGCAGAAGCTCTACGGCTCCAAGTGGTTGATTGGAAAATAGAATGTCTAAGACAAGATACCCTTCATGAAACTAACAGTTCGCACTTGAAAATTGATGGTTGGAAGACTACTTTCGGGATGGCCAATGCTTATTCGTAGGGCCTATGTTAGTTTCAGGGAGTGTATTTCTTTCGTTGTTCAAAGCGGCTAATGATGGGATTAAGGGATACCATCTGCATCACACTGAGAAAACTCAAAGAGATGCAGTGTTCGCCGAGTTTCACAGCAATCAGATCTCCCTATCATGTACAGACACCAGGATTTCTTGTATGTCCCCCATTAAACGACCATCACTTTAAGCTACATGGGATGTGATGTTTGAATCACCCCATCTTAGGGACATTTTTTGGCTTAGGGGCTTTACCAAGGTCCTGGGACGAGCCAACATAATCCCTATTACTTACTTGGATGTCCCAGGAAGTTAGTAAAAGGTTGGGATCAGTGGGTTGTAACCCCAATATACCCCATTTATAAGCAGGTTATAACCCACTTACTAACCATTGATCCTAACTTCTTGGGACGTCCAAGTATGGTAGCTATCACCGAATATTTTGTAAACATCTATATAATTCAACCAACAAGGTCTTCTTCACTTCTCAAATGTAAAAAAAACATGGAGTTGTTTCATCTCTTGTTTTTGGTATCTGCATGACAACAACGTCAACAGCTTCAAATCATCTAAAACAACACAACACACCGTAAACATGAAACACCCCCGAAAAACCAAGACGGAACCCCAAAAATTGGTGGTTTGTAGACGTTTCTGCTTTTCCAACGGGGTTATTTTCAGGTTCCAGCTGGTTGGTTTTCAGGGGGTGTACCAACATCAAATCCCCAACATTGCACCTGCCTAAACATGAAGACCGTAACCTAGGACCCCTGGCATAGGTGGCAGTACCACCGCCCTGAAGACGTCGTTCACCAAGACGTCGCATACCACAACCACCGCCCAAGGAAATGACCACATTCTGCCGCGGGTTTCGGAAACTCGGCTTTTTTGTTGGAAGATCAGATTTTTTTTTTCGACAAAGGGAACTGAGATATTTTTTTGTTGTAAATAACAAAAGATGTCAAGTTGACAGAAACCTAGTGAAATTGAGCATTTCCATTATATTGGTTGGTTTAATATAGATCCTTAGGATGGGCTTATTTTTAAAATCCCCTTTACCTGGGTGGCATTACTCCTCTCTTTGCCCTAAATAACATAAGTGATATCTTTGCTACCTTGATTATTTACATTTATATGTGCATACAAACCCGCAACGAAACCAGAATCAGAAAACCATATAATAAGAGATTCCTTATTGGGTGTGATGTACCCTCCCCGAAACTAGCATAGCACCTGAAAGCAGGCCTTCCCAAAAAGAAACTAGTCTTCCAACTATCCATGTTTAGGTGCTATGCTAGTTTCACGGAGGGTAACTCAATTTTGGCTAGAAAGATATGACATGCAATATGGGTTCACGCAGAAACCTTTCGATAGGTAATATTATTAGTAGTTTGTAAAAATGAATGAATGTAGATATTCATAGAATAAGATTTGAAAAAAGAAACCTCACTTGTATTTACATTGGAAAATTGTATTGTATTGTTAAACAAATAAGTACAATTGCAGTTCCATGCAATTTTGAATTGATCAATCTGCAGTGGTATATTTCACTTAACCAAAACGTGTGTGTGTGTGTGTTCCTGATGACATTTTTTCTACACGTTGAGGATTTCTTTTTCCTTATGCTTGTAAATATATGTCCACATAGTTCATACAGGAAATATTTCATATGTTCGTTACACCTAACTTGCTCAAAAAGTTTGATGCAATGTAGTTCCTCCTATATTAGGTGGTGATATGAAAAACTAAATATGTTCATAAGCAAGAAAAACATGTTTCAAAGAAAAACATCAAGATACAGCGATAAGTATCTATGATTGTAAGATCAAGTATAGATAAACTCCAAATAGTTCTTATCGATTTAAATCAATATGTCTGTAACTAGATTTTGAACATGAAAGGAAGTAAGATGTATCATATATCTACAAACTAAAGAAGGTAAATGTATGTGTGTATATATATAGTACATATATTCGTAGTAACATGTATTCTTGACATTGTAATACTACAAGTACTTGTTAGACGGTACGTCGCGATATTTCACCCAAATCAAATCAGGATTACATATCATATAATAAAGTCTCGCAGCATCCATCTGAAGGAGTTCAAGAATTCAGACATGTCCAATGTTCAATGGGAATTTATACGCTATGATTTCAAGTAAAACCGACTCTCTCATAACCAAACATGGCAGGCTGGAACATCCCCCCTTTTACAAATATATGGAAAAATATAGGCGTCAATCATGGTCCATGCTCTAGCCAGCTTTCCAAAACCTTTTTTTTCTGGACTGTTAATAACTTAAGCTTCTAAGTCTACCTTTGCCATTTGTCAGCAAGCCTACACACCGGACACTTACTATATCACCATGGTTACCATCATACTTTCATAGTTACTACTGTTGGGAGGAAATCCGGCTAACCACTTGAGGTTGGTAGTTTATCGCATGATTTACAGGGTTTTGTATATCCCAGGTGGTTAGCCGGATTTCTTCCATCAACAGTAATGTCATGGTTCACAATCAAACCATCAAAGGTTGGAATATCTTATGTCTTTGGATGGATCTTTGCTCGGGAGCTGGTTTTGGATGGATCTCCCATGGTCCAAGGTCTTGGTTTTTGCCCTTCCCTTACTTGGATGTTCCGTGACGGAAGTGGATGGATCAATGGTGATCGGATCAATTTGTTGGTAACTTACTCATAAATGGGGGATTCATTGGGGTGAAAGAACCCACTGATCCTAACCTTTTACTACACTTCGGTAACCCTTTGAAGATGTATCTCCTATTAAAAATGGGGATTTTCCATGGCTATGTTAACTTACATCCATTTCTTACCCAACTTTCCCACTTCTCCACTACGCAGGATAATCGTCGTCCTCCACGTAGCTTTCTGGTACGCCGGCAATGGCGGCGATGGCCTTCAACATGGTCGGGTGGTGATAAGAATCATCCATGGAAAAATCCCATTATATATACATATATCTGGCCAAATGGTATAATATTTCACCAACCTAGGTTTCCCTGAAATAGCCGGGGATTTCCCTTCCTAAGCCACCATTTGGGGTTTTTGGTCGTGTGAGGTCGCTATAATTTGACCAGATATATTATAGAGTCCAAAAAAAAAATTATGGGTGCTCGCAATCATGATCCCAGATATTTTACCTAAGCATAGTTTTTTCAAATTCTGTGTACGGAACACGGCGGACAGAAAAATGACTGAACAGTTGAAAACTAACATATCCCCTGGAAATTGATGGTTGGAAGATGAAATTTCCTTTTAAAATGGTCGCTTTTCAGGGGACATTCCTTCGCTTGCGGGGGGGGGTTCCATTGATACCTTAAAACAGCTGCAAGTCCATACATCGTTAAAGTTTAGAGCCCACCAAAATGACATCCTTGGTGGTTTTTGCCCACCCAATTGAAAAAAATATGCGCAACTTGGCAACAAACCCCGGAAAACTCGCATCAGCTGCATGAAATCCTTGTTGATTTTGGGATCCTCAATTCATGGTGTTTCTTATTATTTTTTCTGTAACTAGATTATCGGCACCTTTTCTGGGGCCCTTTTCACGACATGATCCTCGAGTCCTATCCCAAAAAATCGCTGGATTTTTTCCTGACAACTGGATTCACCCAGCTGAAGGTTCATCCCGTTCCATACCGTTCCAGGTCCCATGGGAAATTTTGTCCCATTTTTGTTGGTCGGTTTCCCCGTAGGAAAAATGACCCGTTTTTTGCAAAAAAAAAACGTATTGCTGATTTTAGTCATACCCTAAAAGAAAAAAAGACGAGAAACAGCCCTGCTCCAACACGTTTTCGGCAATCGAGCTAGCCGAAGATGATTGCACACGTATTTTTTTTCACCCACGATAATGAGGGACCGAATGTCCCCCTATTTTACGGAACCATTTTAAAAGGAAAGGTGATCGTCTTCAAACCATCCATTTACCTTAAGGTCAAAATAGATGGCACAGACACCAAAAGGTAGGTTGGTAAAGGGTCCTTATGAACCAGTATGTAGGGACTGCGCCATCTACGTTTCAAGTACTGTACAGGGATTTGTTTTTTTTTGCCGTTTGCACCTTGTTCCAGCTGGCACTGGACATAATCTTAGGTCCAAGGTTTGCTACTATGCATGTAACCCCTGGGTGTGCCATCATTTTTCAGAAAAGCTTAAAGGAAAAAAGTAAAAGAAAACAATGATTGGCTTCAATGCTTATTTGCTAAAAGTACCAAAACGCCAACCCCCCCCCATCTTGAAGAAAACATTTTTCGCATGCAATCCTAAAACCCAAGTTCACCCCGTCAGGCGGACCTTTGCAAAGGCAGTCAGAGCATCAGCGCTGTCCACCAAAGCATCCACTGCACCACCCAGTTCTGTACCTCAAAAACGGTGGTCATTTTCTCTTCAAAGAGGGAGCCCCTACTGTTGATGGAAGAAATCCTGCACCAGTTGATATGGATCATCTACGATTACTTATAGGGTTTTATCTATCCCAAGTGGTTAGCCGGATTTCTTCCATCAACCGTATCAGTTATACGAAACGGCCATAACTCCACTGATTTCGGGGTGTTCTTTCACCCCCACTTACCCAGTAACACTCACTAGGGAGGTAGAGCCAACAGTGAGCCCCCAAACAACTCATGGAAACAGAAAGGTGTTGGCCACCTAAGAGCCAGGTAAATACCGTAAACCATCAAAACCTCTAAAAATATCGGTTTTTTGGGGAGCCCATGGGAGTTAGAACCTCTATAAATGGCCGAAAAGAAATGGGTTTCACTGAAGTTATTTCACCAAAAAACACGCATTTTTGAAAGGATTCCTTCAAGACTTCGACTCCAAGATCTCAAAACACCCCAGTCCTCCCAATTTCCCACTTTCCTGAGTGCCTGACATCCTGACACCACAGTCCTGGCAGCTGGCGCCTTGCAGCAACCATGGGAAGGTGGAAAATTCTTGCACCCTTGGAGGGTCACGAAGTAAGGCTGAAAGATGGCCTTACCCCTCCAACCTTTTTGAAAATACATCTGGGGTCCTTCTAAACACTGGAAAACCAGTGGATTTCATGATTTTGCCTTACAGCGTTTGGGTGTGAACATAGCAACATAGATCCAAAGTCATCTAAATGATTGGTAGATTGTAGATGTATGTGCTGAATCTACCCCCCTCTCACTAACAGTGACCAGGGAGGTTCTTACATGTTTAGGCTCCGGAAACCCATAACCTTCATTGGCAGGGGGCCACACTCATAATCAAGTATATGGTCTCCCCCCCGCTTTTGGGAGGGAGATATGTATATAGTATATATACAAACATATTGTACATATCACCAGGAAAAACATGGGCTCATCCAAAGTTCACCATGGGTTTTTGACAAATGTTCCATGCCCTGCTTGAGACGTCAAAAATTTCCATCTACGGATTTCAGTAGGGTACTTTCACACGCCGTTAAAAACACCACATACGAGCAAGGGTAAACTTACCTCACCAGCTGTTCATAAGGCCGTCTGGCCCTTTGCTTCACCCTTAACCTGAGGGTAGGATTCCCAACTAACCAAACTCAAACCCTTGAGCTCATATGACACCCAAGCATTCACAGGTTTTTTTTCCAGTAGCTCGAGTCAAATACGTTTCGGATCTTCCCCAAACTTTTTTCGGGTCAAAGTTCAAAAAAAGGCTTCAAAAACGGCCACCTATACCAAATCGTTTCTGAGAAAATGCTTGCCAACAAACTCTCGGTTGCAGGGTTTGCTCGAAGAATCTTGATGTATCTTGGCGAACTTCTGTTCTTTTGAAGTGTCACTAGGAATGAGTGAAGCAAGACTTCCACAAACAGTAAGAATCAAACACTGCTAAACACACCAAACCACCCTGAGAAAACTGCCAGTCCCACAAATTCAACCAAGTGACCGTCATGCTTGTAGTCATGGTTGTAGTCATGGTTGTATCAGCATCAGCCATCATGGTAGTAGTCATGTTCATGGGCATTGGGGTGGTGGTCATGGTGTGCGTATGATTGCCACCATGGCTGCCATCAATACTGAAGCCTTCCAGCTTTCCTCAGCTGAGATTTTCCCAAGAAACTCCTGACCTGGATCTTGTTTGGGGATATTTTTTAAACCCGAGGCCAAGGCCAACCACCGTTTGGATGGTGCTAAAACCCTTGTAAATAATGGGATAATCATCATCCTTGGTGCTGCAGGATTTTGTCCATCAGCAGTATTTCTTTCACCAAGGATCTTCCTGATGGTTTGGTGGGACCCACTTCTATTTTGTGAGACGAAATCACCCATCCTAACCATTGATCTATCAGTATTACTTAATACCCCCTAAAACTAAGACATTTGCTGAGAATCAATGGTTGGAATTTGAAGTTTCCTTTGAAATGGTCCCCATTTTTTTGGGGGGACGAGCCGTTCATTTTCAGGGATATAATTACGGAACGTCGCAGTTGTCACCGGTCACCACTTACGGAGGACATCTCGGCCCCAAAATAGAGACTTTTTTAGAACGGTTCCCAGCGATTGAATGCTTTTACGACAGGACATATGAGCAAAGCAAAAAACTTGGGTTGCATAAGGGATTCTACTACCCAGTTTTTTTTTGGAAAAATAATAAGCCATGAAATAAGGATCCAGGATCCCTATTAACCAACCAGGATTCAGTGGAAAGTAGGAAGGTTTTTCAACTCGTGGCTCATATGATGCGGGGATAACCCTTTCCAGTGAAGATTTTTGGGTTGAGATCCCCTCTTTGAAATGATCCTGCCTGAGTGGGCCCTGCTTTGGTAACTTGTTAATAACCAGGATGATCGTTTTTCGTCCCCTAAGTAGGGGCAACCTTCCCTTGAACCAACTGGCCTATATTTTCATGGCGTTTTTTTTCCCCATCGTAACCACTTGGACCGGTCCAAGGAAAATGAGATCCCATTGCTCCCAAGGAACGAGAGGTGTCCCGGAGCCAGTTGCTAGGCTTCATAATTTCCTCCACCAACTCCTCCTGCGAAGGTCCGACCCAACTTGTAGGGTTCTCAAGGGCGGGGGGGTGTTCAAGGGGAGGGGGCAACTGGGGAACCCTAAGGATTCCTAGGAAAGATTGGGGAACCTTAGGGAAGATTAGGTGAACATACAACCCATGACGAGTTCGAAGTCAGGATTCCCGAAGAGGCACCGAGATTTCAGAAAACAACAGAAAAAATATCCCATGAGAGGTAAAAATGGTAAAAATGCTACGATTTGCCTACATGAATGGTTGAAATCTTTATGGCTTTTCATGTAGGTAAATATACTACTTTTCCAAAGGATCCGTCATGGCTTCTTTTGTTGGGGCTTGGGGAAAAAATATGCGTTGTGTTGGCTGGTCTCAAGTCACGCGCCATCTCCCAACCCACAGTTTTAGAAAAATCCTACCTCCAAGGACCTCCCAGTCTTACGAAAATCTGGGGAGGTTGCAAGCGTGCGATGGCGATTTCCCTTCCAAATAGTAACAACTCCCAATTTTTTTTGGTTGCTCCAAACTTTTTCACCTCCCAAAATCCTACCCAAAAAAAAACGTTAGTGACCCACTTCCAGGCTTCTACACCTTTTTTTCACGAAAAAAAATGGTTCTTCACCACCAACCGGTTTTTTGTATGGACGATGAGGATGTGAATTTTCAGGGGAGAGTGGGAACTCCGGGCCCACGCCTGCCCCCTTGATGTTACTGCTTGGGTGAGGCATGGGACCAACTCCACTCGATAGAGTCTTCTCTTTAAGTTGTGGGTTTCACCAAATCATCCAAGGAAAAGACGCTGCAAAAAGGTCCCACAAAATTGCTTGAAGAAGATCGTTTCAGGGCATTTGATCAGTTTTGGAGATGTTTCAAATCTGCAAGTGCCAAGTAATGAGCCGTTTTTTGCGGTGGTATTTTTTTTGCATATGCTTATTCTTTGGAAACATGTGGGAGCATGTTCTTTACCACCTGTGTCATGTCAAGCCGAAAATTACAAAGATGTACTGTATTAAAAAAACAAAGAAATCGTTTGAATGAGCTCAACTTCAAAATGATTTACCGCAGGATCGTCCCATGGATCCCATGGGATATACAAATGAAGATAAAAACTACCCACCTTACTGTTGGATTTCCGGCTTTTTGATACCCGCATCAAGAGGAAACACACCAACGTACATTCCTTAAAACTAATGGCCCAAACCATTTTGAAGGAAAGGTAGGATCATCTCCCAAGCAACACAATTTTTCAGGGGCTAAGCGGCTATGCTAGTTTCAGGGGAGGGTATCACATCCATTCCACCAATCATTGAACTCCACAGTCCTTGGTGCCAGTAGTTACCCCAGCATACTGGCCATTCTCTTGCTCCAGCACCACATCTGCCTGCAAGGGAAAGCTCTAAAACTCAACGAAATTGTCCCATGTGTTTTTTCCCCAGAAAAACCCGGGGATATCCTGTGCTCAAAGCCATGTCCACGATGTATCCGAAAACATCCAAGTGTCCAACCATCAACCAGGACCCTTAAGGGTGAATTACCAGCTTGATTTTTCCTTGGAACTCAGGATCAAGGGTTTGTGAACTCCAGTTGGAGCCCCCCAAAAAAGAACTCTCTTAGTTTCCATTGAATCCTGGTTGTTGAATGAATAGGGATCCTTACAATGGTTTATTATGATCCCTATAGAACCGGGTAGTATAATCCTCATATATACCCTGAAGAACCAGGGTTTTTTCCATTGCTCAGTTAATCTCCCATTTATAAGTGTGTTATAAATAGCGCAAGCCGCTAGGGTTCGCCCATCCACCAACCATTGGGTTTCTTACCATCAACCATTAACCAGCCAGAGGGTATATTACGGTTTTGGGCTTTAGAATTTAGGTTTATAGGTTAAAAATACTTCTGCTGCAAAACATTTACCCCCCCCAAAGTTACTAACGTTACGTACCNAACTTTGGGGGGGTATGTACTATGCTTCTGTGCAAATGAAAGAATCTTCCCATTTTTGGGGATGTCACCTCACCTCAGGACCTCGACTTCCAAGACTATCAAAATTAAAAATAAAAAACATGCCCCATCAGAAACCACCCGGCAACAAAAAACTAGGTTACCCCATCTGAAAAATATTTGTCAAACTTGGATCATTTTCCCCAATTTTCGCCGGGGAAAAATTCAAAAAATGAAAATAATAATAAAAACACACCACCTATAGAAAAGCATCTTAATTTGGATCTGATTTTTCTTATGTTCATCATGTTCATCCTTTCAGCTCCCGGTGCTTCCGGCTGCCTCTTCCAACCTGCGCATCGACATCTCACCTATTCACAAGGAGGAAAATGTGGAGGCCGGACCCTTTGGGATGGTTGGATGGAGGGGCCCTATAGCTGTTTCACCCTTGCTGTTGGAGCCCTTTAAAAGGGGATATACTGATATACCCAATAAATACCCACCTGATATAAGGTGTACATGGGGTTGATTATTAAAGGGGCCCCCATCCCAAGGGGTTTCCCAAAAAAGTAATCCATATGTACATCCAGTACATGGTGGTACAAACTTAGGCTACTCTACTTAAGGGTACCCACATTTTCCATTGACATTGGTGAGAGTTGCATATAGCATACATGGTAGGGGATCCAGCCATGGTAGGGTAACTAGGGTTTTGTTTTTCAAGAATGAGTCGGGAAAGGATCAATCAACCAGCTATGAGGATAGTTTGAGCCTTGCGGTTACATCATGGTCACAGTACATGGCTAACCGTCCCCAAAAGGCAGGTTAATACAGGGCGAACATATAAACCTATACATGGTAACTGTGCCATCTATTTTTACCCTGGTGTAAACAAAAAAAAACAAATCATCCAAAAACTATAGGATAAGTGGGTGTGCGTGTCTGTGTGTGTGTGTAGGTGTACATGTATATACCTGGAGCCCCAACGACCTCTATTTTTCAAGGTCAACCCCAAAACAAGGTCTTTTCCAGCCAAAACAAGGGTCATTTGCGTTCCAGGTATGTATATATATATATATTACAATATATAATTTATATCAGCTGATATACTTTTATTGGCATCTCAGAAGTGACTGTCGCTTGAGCACAGAGATTTAAAAAAAAACTCCATCCTATCCCATTCCACCAGACGTTAAAAAATGATGTTCCCAAACGTGAGCTCTACGACAGGCATTGTAATTCCCTCCACAACCATCTAAGGTGGTACCATCCACACAGGTCCTTGATTTCCCCAATCCCAAAACATCGACCACGAAAAAGTCCACGTGGATAAAACGTCATCTTCTCCGAAACCCCCCCATTTGCCCCCCAGTGTTTTTGGTTGTTTTTTGCTGCCAGGCCTTGTTTGCCAATACGAATGGAACACATCAGCTGGGGAGACTCGGGGGTTCCAATGAAGGCGTGGAGCTTCTCGGTCGCCACCAACGACCTCGGCACGGTGTTGCTTGACAGCTTCAAAAATGACCTCCCGACAATCGACACCATAGCTGGTGGCCAAAAAAGCCCACAATGAATGAAATCGTGGATTTTCAAAAAAGGCACACAAAAAATGGTGATTTGCTCAGCCGCTGTGATGTTCGTTTTACTGAAAGGTAGGGAATCTGAGTGGGTTCGATTGGTTGAACCACCAGGATGACATGAACCTTCAAATTTGTGACTGGCAGCATCGGCGGGTAGTACCGAAACTATCAATTGTTTTTTTTCTGGTTCCCCTAATAGGTGGTAGGTGATATACATATATATATATATAATCACCCAATTGGCAATATATGATATACCCCTTACACCCAACCAACAAACCAACAAACCAACAAACCAACAAACCAACAAACCAACAAACCAACAAACAAACAAACAAACAAACAAACAAACAAACCAACAAACAAACAAACAAACAAACAAACAAACAAACAAACAAACNNAACCAACAAACAAACAAACAAACAACAACAAACAACAACAAACAACAAACAACAACAACAACAACAACAACAACAACAACAACAACAACCAACCAACAAACAAACAAACAAACAAACAAACCAACAAACAAACAAACAAACAAACAAACAAACAAACAAACAAACAAACATACAAACAAACAAACAAACAAACAAACAAACAAACACACTTTAACGCCATCGACCAACGGTCACTACCCCGACCAACGACCGTTGGTTTGATCCCCGAAACTCTCCGTGCTCGAAGTCCTCCTTACGCAAGACCTCGTTTCGGTGGGCAACCCAACGCACGGGGAACCAGAGGAAACAGTCATGACTCAAAATGAAACAAAACGGAATCTTTTTTCAGGAAAACATAAGTGTTTAAGTGTCAACTCAAAAAAACTTACAAGAGAATTAAAGCATCCAACTTTTGACTTTTTTTGGGACATGATTGTCAGTAGTCATTTTCATCAGCTTACTGCTTTCAAAAGAAACGTTGCCTTTTCCCACGAGATGTTTGTTGCCCGAAAAAGGCTGAGCCGGCTCCCTGGTTGTTTTTCTGTCGTCCTTCCAATGCCAGGACTTTTGGCAGGACCAAGATGGATCCGCGACTAACTTCTGGAAGGGGTGACAAAATTGAATCATTCCAAATTCTACCACCCAGACGTTCCCAGATACTTCCAATGGGACTGGTATATTTATCCCAGCATTTGGATCGTTTTGGGGTATAGCTATCCCAACAATTTGGGTAGTTTTGAGGGGGTAAATGTATATAGGCAAATATACCAGGACCAGCCACACTTGAGTGTCTCAGGTTTGTTTGCCATGAAGCTTCAACCCTCTGCAGAAATTGAAAAAGATACCCTCTAGTAAACTAATATAGCAATGGAAAATCACCATTTTCAATAAGAAGTACATCTTCAAAGGGTCCATTTTCCAGTGCTATGTTAGTTTACCGGGGTGTATGTCAAATCCCCTGGAAGTCACCCTTCTGAAAATGGTGGTTCCTTTTGGATGATGATATTCACCCCTGCTGAAATAATAGTGGTTCGGAAACCAACTACTATAAAAAATGGTGGTCGAAAATGGACTTCCCCCATCCGAATCTGTGATTCAAAATGATTCCCTGAATCTGAAAGGCGAGAAATATCTCACCGAAGGACATCTTGCCAAGTTTTAACAGCAAATCTGAGCAATTTCGGTAGGCGTACCGTGTGTAGAATCCCCAAATAAAAAGCTCCGCTACTTGGATGTCCATGGAAGTGATAGTAACGATCGTTAGTAAGTTGGTTTAGAAAACCTACTTAAGGGACGTAAATAACCTACTTATATAGGGGTGAACGAAGTACCAGCAGGACATCCCAGTAGTCTCATGTACCGTGTATGAATCAAAAATTCTGGCCAAATGGAATCATATTTCACCGGTCGCCAGATTTCCCTGATTTATAGGGGTCCCATTTCCCTTCCAAAAAGCTACAGTACCAACCTTGGGGGCGTTTTGGTCGCTATAATTTGACCCGAAAAATAGACAAATACGAAACGGACATCAACTCCCAACCCCCCAAAAGACCAGGCAGCTGGAATTTTCCGATGTTTTGAAAAACACCCTCTGGGGATGTGATTTCACCCCAGGAATCTAACGAATTGATATCTTAAATAACCAATATTATTCTGGTTGGTGGTTTCAAGCCATCTGAAAAACATTAGTCAAATTGGATGATTTCCCCAAATAGGGGTGAAAATAAAAATCAATTGAAAACACCACCTAGCCAATATTTTTTGAAGCCGGAGATATATTTTAAAAGACCATCATTTTTGGGCCTCCAGCCCTTACTTTTTTCGAGGCTTCCAAACCGCTTCAACTGATCATCCCAGGAAAACCCACGACTCAACAGAAAAAAATGGGAACCCCTTCACTCCATCCCCCAAACTTCACTCAAAAAAAGCTGGCGTCATGCCCAAAATGCCCCCAAAAAAAATGGGATTCAAAAGTTTTCTGCCCACGAAACCTTGGAAGTTCGACCTTGAAAGTTTAACAGTTATAGCCCCTGGAAATATGTATATATATATATATAAATATATATATATATATATCCCGGGGCCCCAAAAGGAAAGGGTGCATCCTCTTCCTGTACCATCATTTTTTCAGGGGTGAACTGTTCAATGTTCAACTTCTGGGAGTGTAAAACTTTTTCTGCAATCATCCAAAGTGGGCCCCAAACAGCTTGCTGAAAAAGGTTGCTGTTGGGCACATAAGATGAAGAGACTTTGGAAGAGGTTTTTGTTGTCAAGATCAAGATCCAGAGCTATTACTGATTACTACATTTCCTTCACTGGTAAAAAATCACCTCCCTTTTCCCCAAAGGTCTGAGGTTGTTCAAAAAGAAAAAATCTCCTGAAACCTTGCAATTAATATCATTCCCAACATGTCACCACAAGAGAATCAAACAAAAAGTCCACCACAAAAAAGAACATCACACCTATATATCCACCTATCAACCACCACCACTAAAAAAAACCATCTCTGTCTCCATGCCCCACGTTTTTTCTTGCAATCAATAAACAAGGCGACCGAGATACAGTGCCTCTCTTGGCATTGGTCACATGATCTTTTCCCACAATCCAAGTGCGAACCTCGCCCCGAACGGCGGCCGGTTTTCGAGCGGAGCGTTAGGCCCCGGGTGAAGCGTGAAGGCGCCCCGTTTTTTTTCCGATGGATGAAAAGGTGCCAACCAAAAAAAAGGGGGGTCGTTTTGGATCAACACAACAAACGCCGAGGATGTGGAAGATGGCCCGTGTCATGCTGCATGTTTCAAGATGTTAGCAAGGATTTCTTTCAATCCAGAAACCGGAAAGACAAGTCACGCTGACATCGGATGTTGCGTACATGAAACATAGAAACCTGGACGAAGCTGTATTGTTTAACCAATGGGTAATTGGTGGTTTGCGGCCCGGTGGTTTGGATATTTGGGATCCCCGTTATGAACGGGAATGTTACTTGGGGGAATTTTCCAGGAATCCCCAACAGCCAACCCAAACCACCAATTTACCATTAGTTCAATTGTGATGTGTTGACAAAAATAAAATGGTATCCTTTGAAGTCTAAATGTCGTTTCAATTTTTCACCTTTAGAACTTAAGGCCATGAAAAAAAAACTGACTTTTGCACAGTGTACAAGGTCCTAAAAGCTCTGTTCAACCTCCCTGAAAGACAAATGTATCCCTTTTTTGGGGGGAAAGCAACTAGAATTTCCCCCCTTCATCTCCAACCAGCTCTTATGGCTTTCCATCTCTCATTGGTTCTGAACTTCAGATCTGAAAATTTGGTCCCAAGTTGGGTTTTTCCACTAAGTTCACCAGCATTTTTTTCTTGTGAAATTCGGATGATGAAATTACAAGCAAAAATGGATGGACCAAAAAAAGGTCATCTTAATACTTTGAGGATTCCTTCACCAACCACGGCTTGAATGTTCATGATTCAATTCGATTCATGTCATAAGGCTTAGTGGTTTGTTTTTCAGGCTTGTAGATTTGGCCCTGAATCAAGCCGCCCAAACCTGGTTTCACAAATATCTAGATAGGGGACAAATCTGCAACCTTGCTTTTGTTTCAGAAAAATTATTCATCTCTTGGGCCGGGTCATCTTCTTTCTCCGCTTCTCAGAGTCGTGATGATCCTATTTTGTGAGGTTTTTTCGCCCTTCAGGTTGCAGCTTGTTGCAACCTAACTTACCCCCCCAAAAAAAAAAAAATGTGGCTGCTAAAAATTATGAATCAAGGGTGTTTACATTACACAACTAACTACGATGCGCTGATCGCATCAACATGGGGAATATCTCCAAATCGATCCCTATTATGCTTCGGGACTTTTTGGGTGCTCCCAGCTCCAAATCGCTCCCTTGCAAGCACCATCTATCTAAACGTGTAGGGTATCAACATACCTGGATCTTCCTTTCGTGTGTAAAATTTGTGCCCCAAAAAAATACATAAACATTCCTTCTGGGAAGTATATATATGT